>PVHP010018457.1:0-33015 GCA_004024765.1 Zapus hudsonius | reverse complement strand
TGTTTTGTGTAAAGGGAAGTTGAGATTGTCTGAGTATGTGGATGCTGTCTGGGTTGAATATAAATTACCACTCTCAGCAGCTTCCAGCTGTGGGGAAGAAAAGAGCAGTGCCTAGCTCTGCAGTGTTGTTAGCACAGCATCCTTCTTAAGTCATTAACACCCTGGTGTGGGAGAAGGAATACCACTGGTCAGACAAAAGTAAACTGATTCAGTACATGATGCTGTACAATAAAGCTTTTGGATTTGATATTATTGAGAGTTTCTTTAATGTTTTCTACTTTTGACTCCCTGTTGCCCAAGAAATTTTCATGTGACCCTGTATATTTAGGCATATAAATATGTATAGAAATTGAATATTTACTGTTAATCATAAAGACATTCATCTTAAAACAAGTCTATATATATATATATATATATACTTTTATACTTTACCATTTATCATTTATTTAACATGGAAGAAAATTTGCATACTAATTAGATGGAAGTTTATCATTTTCAAATAAAGAATTAAATCTTGATTGAATACTTAATGCAACAGCACATAGAGCATCTAACATATATCAGTCAGTTGGTATTTTGATTTAACTATCTTCAATGCTTAGCACTGAAGGAATGAACTCTCATGGCATGTCAGATGGCTCCCAACCCATGGAAAGGCTTGAGAAGCTGTCTACAACACCTGGTTCCCCAGTGCCCACATGGAGCCAACTGCTTGCTCAGAGTGGCACATGTTCACTTGCGGTGGCTGGGGTCTCTGACATGCCCGATCTCTCTCTCTCTCTCTTTCTTAAGTGAATAATTAAAATATTTTTAAAAATTATTCTAAGTTTTTAGTAGCAACCTTCTTTCAAGTTTTCCTAATTCTTCCTGTTATAACCAGAATGTCTCCATTTTTAATTCTAATAGCCATTTTTTTCAGCCTTTGTTTCCTGAAATAAACCAAACTATCTCAATGATCACATTCCAGAATTACCCATACCCCTACCACCAGTCATTTCCCTAACCTGGCCCATGTCCTGAGACAAGATGAGCCCCCCTACAAACAAGGAATTCAACTGATCCCCACTTCCCCTTAAGAACCCCCTAGTCTCTAAGGGAAGGAGCTTCTGACATTACAAACCCTTTCTAGGCTTTCCATGAATAAAGCCAGTCTCTGCAATTGAGTGGAGTTTTCGCTCTCATTTTTTTCCTAACACCTCCCACAATCGAGGTTCAAATGTTTCTACCATATGGTCACATAAAATCACACAAACAGCCCACTCTTGGTATCAATTTTCTGTGTTGGTTTTAGTTTCTTTGACAAAACTGAGAAATTTAAATAAAAGAGGAAGGAGCTATGTAGGCTTGGAATGGCAGTGCTTTCAGTTTATTGGCAGCTCTCTCCACTCATTTGTTAGGGCTGAGAGACAGAGGAGCCATCAAGTCCCAGCTGAGGGACATGCAACAGGATTTCTGCATCCCTAACTGCATTCAGATACCAGAGTAAATCAGAAGCTGACAAGAAGCAGACCAAACACACCAATCAATGTTGTGCCCATAGTGTCCTGTTTCCTCCAATCAGGCAATCCTTTCAGGATTCCACTCTAGTCCATTCCAATAGCATATTCAATTAGAAGTACATCAATAAATCAATCCATGGATGAGTTAATTTCCTTCATGATCTCATCTCTCTACCCCAAAGTTCCCCTTCTTGAATACTGTAATGGATACCAAACACTCAACACAAGAGCCTTTGGACACATATCCCATCAAAGCTTTAATGTTGACTGTATAACTATTTATAGAAAAATGCAAAAATTTTAAATAATATTTCTTTTTTTAAATTTTATTTATTCATTTTCAAGCAGAGAGTGAGAGAGAGCACCAGCTTTAAAGAATATTTCAATCTCTATTTTTTTAAATATTCTAGACATGGTTTTCTGTCACTTTGTTGTCATGTTTATTTGTACCAAAAGCTAAGATAATATTTAAATAATTAGTAATTATGAAAATTAAAAGCTAAAATGTGAAATAATTTATTTTTTAAAAACCCTCTAAAACAACCTGTATCAATAAAAACTGGTGACTCCCCAGAAAAGGGAAACAGCAGATCTTAAGGATCCCTTGGCTTAATACTGGTGAAGTGGTTTCTAGGACAAACCAAAAGAGGGTAAATCCCTGGCAGAGGATTTTTGTGCATCTTACTTTGGCAAATAAAGCTGTAAGTCCAAAGCAGTCAGTGCATTTTTGCACAAAGAAAGACCTCTAGAGACCTTCAGAACTCCCATGGAAGATTCAGGGAGAAGAGTTCAGCATATACCTGAGAAGGAAAAAGATAATTTGGCTCTGTACAGACTCAGCCAAATGGACTAATTGCATTTGTGGCCACTGCTGATACAAAATTGGGAACAATACCTGTTCCTATGAGTCAAATAAGAAAGATTCAAGACTCATGAGGTCCAGGCTTAGCAGGAAGCAAACATATTCCCTAGTCTGAGCACTGCCTTTTAAAGTATAAAGTAATAAAACAAACAATACAGGATTCCAAAAAAAGTTCGGTGTATCCAAGTCTGAAGCGTCAAAAGAGAATAATCAAAAGAGATACCAAAACTCATGGCATCCATCATCTCCTTATATTTTTTGCATAAGCATGAGGATGTGTCTCACAATGAAGGATAAACAAACCAAGTTAAATTGACCTGAATCTGTCATAGATGCTAGATATACCAGATAAAGACATGATGACCTAAAGCATATTTTCATATATCAAATAAGGAAGAAATAGGTCAAGAAAAGTAGAAATACTGCCGTGATAAGAGTGTCCATTTTTGAGTCTGCACTCAAGAAAACAAAGGAGCAACTATCAGGACTAGAATATAGAGAAATGCCATTAAAATGCAGGATTTGGGGGCTCAGGGAGTTCCTGATATTTTTGAACTAAGAAGGGTAAATTATCATTTATTACATTTATTTATAGAGAATGTATGAATGGTGATGATTACTGTAGGTGGAATTAAGATCCAGGGAGGCGGCTAGCTGAGAGATTCAAGCCAGAGGAGTATTTTCCTCCTCATCCAGCTGGGAAGGGAGAGGGATTCTAGCTAATTGTGATTGTGGCTTCTCTGCTGGGTTCTCTGTTTGGGCCAGGAGTGTCAGGGAATGAAATGGCAAGGATCCAGAGAGGTATCTCTAATTACCCTCTAGACAGGTGTTAGGCTCTGGGCCAACCTCATGCTAGATTTCTAGACATCAAACACATGAGCTGGTGCACATCATTGGTTGAGACTTCTTAAAACCTCAAGCCTAGGAAAAGCTCCTAATCTTGTTTGATTCACCATTTTGATGACTTATTATGAGACTAAACATTTTCTACCTCTCCTTTAAGTTAAATGTCTTTGTGTTTAAGATTACAGGTCAAGGTCATCAGGCTAAGATGCTTGGTTCTCTGTTCTATCATGCTTTCTTGTTCTTTATTATCAATTGTTAGATTGCCATGTTCTGCATAGAGAAGTCACAAGCTGGCTCTGAGTTCAGGGAAGCCACTCCTCTTTCTCAGATCCAAGCAGGTTTAAATTAGTTCATGTTTCCCCATGTCCCATTATAAAACAGATTGGCACCCTGGTAAGTGGAGAAGAGTGGACAGCACAAGGGAAAAAATAATTTGTATTTTCTCACTTAGAATTTTTCCCATGAAGTAGCCTGAACACACAAGTCTAAGTCTTCTGAGCCTGGCTGGGAAGTGGAGAGCACTTCTCTCAGACCACTGAGGCATCTCTCCAGCCCTTCCTTCATTATCCCTAATCCTCTCTGGTCTTTTACTTGAAGGGCATCTTTGGGTTCTTGTGCGTCTCTTTCCACATATGAGTGTATGTGTGATTGTGATGGAGATTCTCTGAGTCTGCCCTCTTACTCTGCAGCTGGGTAAGGAGAATCCTCTGGCTTGAATCTCTCAGCTAGCAGTCTCCCTGGATAATAATTCTCCTATAGTTTGAGTCTTCTCAATAACCTCTTCCCTGTTTTGTAATTCTCCTCTGGATTGAATCTTTCTGCTCGCTTCCTCCTTGGATCTTAATTCTTATAGAATAAACTTCATAATTCATCATCTCACCACAAAAAACTTACCAATTTATATTTTACCCTTGTTGGAGTCCATATTATCAATTCTTTCCTAAAATAGGATAATGATCCCAAAATTTGGAGTACATAGCCCCTTCCTGAGCCCCCAAATCCTGTATCACTACTATTGTGGCTTCTCTTCTGAGGTCTCTGTTTGTGTTAGGAGAGTCAGGGAACCAAAATGCCAGGACACAGAGAGGCATCGCTATTCACCCCTCTAGATAGGTGCTAGGCTCTGGGCCAGCCTCATGCTAGATGCTAGCCTTTTGTAGACATCAAGCACGTGTGCTGGTGCACATTATAGGTTGAGACTGCTTTAAAGCTGAAACCTAGAAAAAGCCCTTATCTTTGAGGTTCATCTCTGTAATAGCCTTTCTCTTCCCAGTGATGAAATCGTGGCAATCTCAATCCATAAGTTTCACAGTCAGAATATGGAAAATCAAGAAGCAGAGAGTGGCTTCAGCAAAATCAAAGACTAAAAAGCCCAATCTTTTAGCTTTCCACAAAATAATAGTTTAATGACGATTCATGCACAAAAGAAGCTCCAGGAGAATTTCAGATGTGAATTAAAAAGCTGCTGCGTAGCTGGGCACCATGGGGCATACTCAGAACCCCAGTATTCAGGAGGCTGAGTCAAGAGGATGATGACTTTGAGACTGGCCTGGGCTTCATTGAAGACACTTTAAAATCAAGAAACAGAGAAGAGGAAGGGGAAGCAGGAGGAAATAGAGGAGGAAGAGGAGCAGGAGAAGGTTGAGGGACAGTGAATATAGGATTTAGAGGGGGAGGAGAGTGGGTTCATGCATCTGGAGTTTGCAGTGGCTGGAGGCCCTGATGATCCCATTCTCTCTCTCTCTCTCTCTCTCTCTCTCTCTCTCTCTCTCTCTCTCTCTCTCTCTCTCTCTCTCTCTCTCTGTATGTGTGCATTCCTCTCTGTGAGTCTTGTGTCTCTCTCTGCTTGAAAATGAATAAATAAAATATTAATTGAATAAATAAATAAATTTAGTTTCTATGAGTACATGAATTTAGGCTTGGTCAACAGCCTAAGATGCTCTTGAGAAGAGAAAGATCATTCAAACAGTCCAAGAAGTAGGATAGATCTAGAGCTTTGGCGTGTGCCCTTGGAGCCAATATTGCTTGGTGTTTTGCTTCTGGCTGCTTTCAGGTGAACAGATCATCTCACTTAAATACATGACCACAATGCTGTATCATGCTATCATAGACCCAAACCAACAGCACCAACAAACCAAGGAGTGAAATCTCTCAAACGGTAAGTTAAAATAAAACTTTTTCCCCTTATAAGTCATTTTCCACAGTTCTTTGGTCATAGTGAGAGAAAGCTCAGAAACACAACACTGGTAGCAAGAGGGGAGGTTAATACTTTGATAACAGTTGATCAGGAGCCTTTGCAATCGGATTTTGGGAGGAATTTGGAAAAGTTTTGGATAAATATGTTAGAGAAAATCTAGAGTGATATGGCCATGGCTTACTGTGAGGCTGCCAAAGATAAATGCTCATAGAAATGTAGACAGTAAAGGCTTTTTGATGAAGTTTTAAAAGCAACCCATGACACCCCTGGGAACTGGAGTATAGACCACCTCTAGTAGACTTTCAAAATGAACTTGAGTGCAATGCCCTTAGACCCTAGGATGGGTGATTTTAAAGGAGCTATGATAGTTACTTCCTACTAGAATTCTGAGGCAACATAGGTTTTGCCAGTTGCACAAGAACAGCTGGGTACTTTTAAGCAGGTGGGCAGTGAGATTTGGTAGCAAAAGAGAAAGTGCACAGGTCAGAAAAACTAGCACCCATGAAAATCTTCAATCACACAAGGTGAGTTACTAAAGAGACTCCTGGCATTGTACTTTCATTTGTTTTTCCTTTTAAGCAGAGAGCTCTTGGTTGGATTTTAAACAGAAGCCATTATAATCAATGCATTAAAAGAAATTTTAAGTGATTATTATGTCTAATTGTATGTCAAGAAACAGGGTAACTGAGAAATTTATAAATCCCTAGCTTATAAACTATCAACTCTGAATTTTAAAAAATGGCTCAGCAGACAAAGTGGTTAAATAGGGATACATGAAAATTATTGCTTATAGTTTGTTTCTCTTTGTACACCATCAAGGTCCTCACAGTCTTGCAGCTGTGTTTTCAGTGGGATCTGGTACAACTTATATGAGTAGAACATGGTGTTGTCTATGTGATGCTGGTCTGGGATGCATGCAGAATGCAAGGGACATGGTACCTTGGAGGCCTCTGCTAAGATTTCAAAAAGAATTCCCAGAAGCCTGGCATTGTCCGAATCATTGCAAGCAGCCCCTAGAAGTGAACAGGAAGCGTGGAATGAAGCCAATCCTAAATAGCACACATATGTGTTTGCATGTAGATAAAGCCCAAGCTCTAGCCAATATTATCCTTGATTCTAGAAACAAGGCTATTGGTCTTTGGGACATGTGAAAGAAAAGAAAAAATACCTGAAGTTAGTGAAAAATTCTATATCTTTCGCTTTAATATCAACATGAAGCTCATAAATTAGTCAGGATTCATATAAAAGAGAACTTCAAACTTCAGATTTTACAGTGCATAAATTGTATCACCAATTTATAGCATTTTGGTTTTATAAATATTCAATGAATTTATGTTTGTGTGCGTGTGTGTGTGTGTGTGTGAGAGAGAGAGAGAGAGAGAGAGTCACAGAGAGAAAGACCGAGAGAATTGTGTCATAACACATGTGTTGAGGTCTTAGTACAACTTTTCTGTTCAATGTTCTACCACAATTTGAGGCAAGGTTTCTCTGCCATTATTGTATGTTTGTTTTTTTTTTTTTTCTGCAACAGACCAGAATACCTTTAATTCTCCCATCTCACTGACATTCCTTTGGGATTAAAAAAAAAAGAAAAAGCCTATCATGGCTTTCTGATTTTTGCTTAGGGTCTGAGGATCAAACTGAGACATTTAGGCTTCAGCAGTGAAGTATCTCCCCAGCCCCATTAAATCATTTCGTTTTCATAAAGTTTATTCTAGCATCTTTCTAGTGCTGTGTGTGAATTTGACTTTAGTAATCTCATACAGTAACTCTATGTTCTTTGGAGGTAATATGGAATATAAAAGTGCTTCTGTGCCTTTCTTCTATTTCAACACTTGATATGACTTTCTATATTTATCATATATTCAATAAATAGATTCTCTACTTAATCATAACATCACTATCAATTCATATTATTTATTAAAAATATAAGTTTTGAAGCATTGTATGTTAATCCATATAATATTCACTGTCAGGTCATTTTTTAAAAAAAAATTCCCTCTGTTAATAAGATACATATTGGTAAATGAGAAAACTGTTTAAGAAGTCCTAAAATGATTCTGTCACAATCTGAAAGTAGACTTGTCCCTGGTACCATTAACTGGATGTTTTAGTCTTACTCTTCTCTTCATTGATGTGAAAATTTAAAGATGTTAGAACCATTAGTTTACATGTTTTGCCATCTATACATTGCATCTAAAATTTTTCAATGCTGGTCTTATAGTAACATGTACACAATTATGTTTGAAAATTTACTTTAATCTTAGTACACAAGCCTCACGTAGATAGATTTTCTTAAAATTTATGTAATATCAAGTTAAAATATTTATTTTATTTTTATTTATTTTATTTCCATAACACTATTTCCTTTTTAATTTAATATTTATTTATTTATTTATTTATTTGCAAGCAGAGAGAGACAGATTGAAAGAGAGAGGCAGAGACAGAGAGAATGGGAACATGAGGGTCTCCAGCTACTGCAAATGAACTCCAGATACCTATGTCACTTTGTGCATCTGGCTTTATGTGGGACCTGGGGATTCAAACTCAGGTCCTTTTGTTCTGCAGACAAGAGTTAATCACTGAGCCATCTCTCCAGTCCCAACAATATATATTTCTCAAAAATTATATATTTCCAATTTTGTGCATAATTACATGAAAAATTATCTTAAACAAATCATATTAAAATAACAAGAGACTATATACTATGATGTGTTTATACCTCACGTAATTAAATTTAAAACATATTTTTCTCCATAGCAATTTGTATGAATTGAATTGTAGCAAATATCAAATTTTGAGGAGTGAAGTTATATATATATATACATTAGTACAATATAATAACATATAATACAAATTATAATTATATAATATATATAATATATAATGTATATATATATATGCATATATATATACATGTGTGTGACAGCAACAATTGAAACTTTAATTTCACTCAGACTTGATGCTTAATTTACTTTAAATTGATGAAGTCCACAGTATTGAATAATACTTAAAAGTTCTAACATATCCTGTAATCCATGATTGCAGGAGCTTGCTACAAATGAAGTGTTCATTAGGGATTTTCATTAACTGTCTAAATCTTAAGTGCTGTGATTAATTCTAAACACTGTGTTTCTGGAAGATGACAATCCAAAAATCTCAAAATAAAAGAAAACCATTTAAGTCTAACACTGAATACAAGAATTTTGTCTACAGATAAGGAGAAAGCCATCTTTTCTCTTAAGACAACAGAGTAAAATTTTAGTTATGTTTTATTGAGGAAAGATATTCTTTTTGAGTTGTTTCATTCTGTTTATTTATCTATTTATTTGTTTAGTTTCCTTTTGAAGAGTTTGGTAGTGATAGAGGATTTCATGTTGCTCAGGTTGTCATCAAAATCTCTATGTGACCACTTTCAAGTTTGCTACATTCTCTGCCCATTTTCTGGATTACAAGTTTGAGACACTAATCCTATTTTATGTATTACTTTATCATCACATATTTTAGAACTGAAAGTATGTTTATAATAATAGTATTGTGAAGGAAAAAAAAATAAACAGAAGGTAAAAGTTGTAATTGTATTTCAAAATTTAAGATACTACATGCATTAATGCAAAGTAGTTCAGACTTCAAATAGTCACTCTACACACATGAAAATAATCAGTAGTCTCCCAGTAGATTTAAAATTTGTGGAAGAATAACAGAGGCTTGTTGAAATTTCCTTTCTTCTGTATGTGGACCAAGCAGGTCATAACTAAATGTCATGCTCCTGTGAACCTCAAAATAATTTACAGAGTTTTAGGGCAATCATTTGATTTTCTTTCTTGCAGTTGTAGTATACAGGTATTTCAAATTAGAGAAAAATATTTTACTCTTAAACTCAAATGAGCTTTACACTTAATGATGACCTTATGGCAAACATCATTTTAAAATTCATATTTCTACTTAGCATATAGGTCATGTCACTGAATTTAAAACATATTATCCTTTGTTAACATTTCAGCTGTGAAGTTGAATTTAACATTATATTTTGTTATTTGTTGTACTTTATTTTGATTTTCAGGAATGATCATAATCTCTACATACATTTCAATCCAAGCATTTTGTGTAGTAAATCGAATTGTACAAACTTAGAGGGGAGCCTTTCAAAATGTCCTGTATCAGCATATTTCTGAATTGGTCTTCCTCTCTACTTATATGATCTTCTTGAATTAAGCCTTTTTTTTAACAATAGTGGATATGTACTTATATTTTTCTGTATTATATTGTCTTCCAAAGGCCACTGAAATACTTAGAAGAGAGGATATGAGCTATGGAACTACAAAGTTAAGGAAGAAATATGATGGAAACTTATGAGAGAAAGGGTCTTAGACTTAATTTCATAGTATGCTTGGAAGATTCCATTCTTATTAGAATTTAGAACAACAATATACCTTCTGATATAGTCAGCCATTTGCCTGTGGTATGAACCTACAAATCAGGCACAGTGTATGGGAGGAAAGGGTTAATTGAAGCTACATATCTAGGGGAAGTTTCATAATGAAAAAGAGACTGCCCTCTTCCACAGATTCTAGGAGAGAGAGAGAGAGAGAGAGAGAGAGAGAGAGAGAGAGAGAGAGAGAGAGAGAGAGAGAGAAGCCATTATCCACACCACACACAAAGGAACATCAAACAGACAAGGGGAAGAGAGATCTTTTCCACCTTTATATTTCCTTAGGGCAGAGGCTTACAACCCTTCCTGAGACTTACTGACTCCCTGGGTCTCTGGATTTCCTTCCTGCACTGCCCTCCCAGGAACAAAAGTTTGTTTCTATCTTTCCTGAGCCTTCTTGTATCCTGGCCCCTCCTGAGAGACCCACCCAAAACCATTAAAAAGGTCAAGTTGATAACAAAGCTTAACCATCACACCTTCTTACTAGATGTATTCAATGATCTAGAAAAAATATCAAATAAAAGAAAAAGAATTCCTACCCAAAAATTTAAACCATAATGACCATGTTATTTGGTCAAAACCCAAGTTCCAGATGGAAAGCTGGCTCAATGCCTGAGTGAGATTCCTGTGAAAGCAAGGGGGCCTGAGAGATGTTGGAGGCATCAGAGTTTGGATCTTCAGATTCCAGGTAAACAACTGAGCATGACCACACATATTTGTAATCCCACTCCATGAAAAGAGGAAGAAAGAGACCAGGGAATCTCCCAGATTGCAAAATAACTGCAATGTCCAATATCATCAGTAAGAGGAACCAGTTTAAATAAGAATGGACAGAAAGCATGGAGTGGGACCCAAGATGTTCATCTCTAGTCATAGCAGGTAGCCCAGAAGATTCCATAGACATGCATACACCACACACACCACATTCCACACACACACACACACACACACACACACACACACACACACACACACGCACACACATACACACACACACACACACACACACACACACACGCACACCCTTGGAAAAAAAACCCACAAACTCATGTACAGCAAACATATAAAATATCCTCATATGTTTATATAGATATATGGTGAATATTAATAGTGCATAGATGGATAGATATGAACAATCTCAAATATAATCACTGCCCACAACCCATGTACTAATGGGTATCTGAGTACTCAGCATGATTTGTTTTGAATACTTACATTGATTTTGCTCCTGAATCTAGATATTTGGCATCCTTCTAGGTATCCTTGGAGCCGTAGGTTTGTGCATAGAGCTCTGCCATGTAACTGGGGTTGTGAGTTTCTGCCCTTTCTGCCGTGCTTCCTCTGTCAATTCCACTTGAGACGACACACTGGTTTTAATGATTATTAGTGCTTACTGGCTACTGCTTCTGTGTTATTTCTCTTATTCATGATGAAATAATGAGTTTATTTGAGCAGAAATCACAATTAGTAGAGTTTATTTAAAGGGGATTGTGATTGGGAAATGAAGAATGGAACATTTTCAGGTGGGAAACATACCTCCAAGAGATGGAAGTTAATGAGAAATTGAAACTTAGAGAGTAAATTTAGAATGAAGCTGGAAACCAGTGAAAGCAAGAAAGGCTGAGGCTTACAAAGTGAAGTTCAAAAGGGGTTGTAAACATGTGGAAAGCCAAATCAACTGGGGCTTAGAAGGTGAGGTTCCAAAGGGGCTGTAAACACATGGAGCATCCATGTGGCAGACCCCAAGTGACAATCCTTGCATAGTAAATTGAGGGACCACGAAACTGATAGAGTGGGGAGATTGAGATTAAAAAGGGGAACACACAGCAGCTCAAGGGGGTAAGTGGGGGGGGGGGAAGAGGTCGTCCACATGCCTGATCCAGAGTGGGAATCCACACATGGTAAATTGGACACCATCAGACAGAGCAGAGAGACCAGAATTAAAGAGGCATTAAAAGACAGGTCGGGTCTCCCTTCCCCACCTGGTCAGACAGCTGAGGGGGCTGGGAACTGAGAATCATGTGGGGAAAGCTGTGACCACACCAGATGAGCCTGGGAAGCAGAGAAATACCATCCACCATGTTACTTCTACACATGAAATACATGTTTGTGAGAAGCCCACGGAACAGAAGCGTAGTATTGAAATGAATGATGCTGATGAGGAAGCTGCTCTTGACACATTGGACTAAGTTGTCAATCAACAAATAGTTCAATACTGTAGTTTGCAGCTCTATGTAGAATTACATCCATCAGTTTGTGTTCTCAATATGCTAGCAATTGCTGCAGTGTAAGTGCCATTTATCTTAATTTGAAATTTGTTTACAGCCAATCATAGCTTAAAACCAACTCATTCATTCATTCTCACAGATCATTAGGGTAACTATCTATCCACCTAGCTGGCTATTTCATTCACCTATATACTCAGTTTCATTATTTTTATTTATTTTAATTCATAGTGCATTACTACACAGAAAGCTTTAAAATGTGAGTAAACAATATTTTTTAAAAGAAAAGCTTCATCAAAATGGCTAAGGACACAGGGAAAATAAGCTCAAATCTAGTGAACATCAGGTTTTTATAGGTGAAGATAAAAAATGAACAATCAACCAGGAAATGCACACCTGAAAAAACTTGAAACCAATTCAAAGAGAACAAATAGATGCTGTGTGCATGTCTATGAGTATATGGATGTTTTAGGTGTTCCAGATACAAGGAAGCTCAAATTAATCTTGAAGACTTTTCAAACAAATTCACCACATTACCCTCCTGACAAACATCATTTAGGTTTAGGCTGGGAACTAAGAAGGTACAGCAGACATATGGCTTCCTCAGAGACACTTCCTGTGAGCTACAAAATGAAAGGTATAACCTCTAGTGAGAAGGACAAGAAGTGCTTTCAGAATGACTCGGATATGTCACCATTGCTTCAGGAAGAATATTGATGAAATAGCATTCCTGGGGAGAAGAAGAAATCATTCTTGGCCTAAAACTACTGGTGGGAAAACAGAAACAGAATTCAGAAGAATACATTCCTCAGATGTGGACATACTGTGTAGATAAGATACATTCTTGTTTCAGGTAGTGAGAAAGTTTTCCAAACCCGTGGCCTAATGTGAGCATGTCTCTAACAAGTAAGAATGGAAGCGTAATGGTGCAAAATGACTCAGTGGGTAAAGGTGCTTACTTGCATGGACTGCCTGCCTGGGTTCAATCCCACAGACATAAAGCCAGATGTCCATTTATTTAGTATGGCAAAAGGCACTAGAATGACCCCAACCCCCCACACAGATATAAACTTTTAAAAGAATGTCAACATAGTGTAAAAGAAAGACTTAGAACAAAGTGTGGAGTAGATACTGAGAAAGTTCTTCTCAAGTTATATCTACCCTCTATATAAAATCATTTTAGAATCAGATGACATTTTATATTTTTAATTGTCAGAAATTCATTGTTTATGTTATTGAGCCCAGTATGTATTCTTATAAGGATTTTCTAGACACATATATTTTTTACATATCCACCAGATCCCTGTGAGTCATCCTCATTTGCTTAGCAAGAAAATGTTGTTTCTCCTTTCATGTCATTTATACTTAAATGATTTTTTTGAAAGAAGCATTAATTGATCAAAAATGAATTTAATATTCAGCCCAACTTCCCCTGGGAAGTTTAACTCAAACCTCAAGCTAACATTCTCACAGAAAAAAAAAGTTGTACCTTCTAGCAAAGCATAAATTTATTTGTCCCAATTTCTATCATTTAATATAAAATGTATTTCAATGATATATTGAAATGAGTTTAAATGACAAAAATAAACACCACACAGATAAGAAACACAATGATTCGAAGGATTTCAATTAAGAGGAATAGACTACATAGGAATTATCTAACAGCAATTTACAATGATTTTAATAAATAGGTTAAGTGTGGTAATGAAAAGGATGGACACGTGAGAAGCAGTGAGTGATTTCAAATGATACTGAAGTAACAATAAAAATCAAATGACATCTTAATAAAACATTGCATCATGGGGTATTGTTACACTTGCTTAATAATTCACGGAGTACATATGAAAATTCTGCAAGACGTTATTTAAACAAGTTGTAATTAGAAAAAAAGATAATTTTAAATTTATATTTTTATAATGTGTGACTTTTATAACAGTTCTTAAATTGACTTTCTTTTCTTTTCTTTTTTTTTGAAATTCAAGCACAACTTCTGTTTTACAAGCTCCCTTTTATTCTAGCCATTGCATTGAGAGCATACAATGATCAATTATGTTTTTGCTTAGTTGAAAAGGAACTCGGCTTTTAAATTTAAAATTATAAATATATTGTGTTATAAAATTCTACTTTGGTATAATTATGTCAAAATATTTTGCTGGCATATGAATAGCAAGGCTTCAGAATACATATAAAATTAAAAAAATCTACATGAATGAATAGCTTTTATTAGGTTATGTTAAAAAATAGGAAACTCATTTTTGTTAAGTTGACATCTCCCTTTTTAGTTGATCCATCAGTACAATACAAAAACTATCTGTATTTTTTGATAAATAATCAAGACTAATGTAAATTGCACACATAAAAAAAAAAACCAAAACAACCTACACAATTTGGAGAAATACCATGTTTAAGAATCCATAGTTTCAATAAATTACTATCAAGTATAAACATATTCTATATTTTTCCAATAATATAAACAGTATCATGGAAATAAAATAAATATAGTTAGTCAGTTATAATTATAGATAGTCAGGTGAAAATTAGAGAAAAAAGAATATAAAGTAAAATGAAATATCAAGGCCCTGCAGTAACTTGATTCAGGCATCCCCATAAACTTACGTTTTCTGATTACTTGATCCTCGGCTAATGGAAATTTTGGAATTGGAACCTAGGAACATATGATTTTTCAGGGGTGGGCTTATGGGTATTATAGCCAGCTTCCCTTGCCTGCGTTGGGCACACTCTCCTGCTGCTGTTGTCCACCTGGTGTTGGCCAGGAGGAGATTTTCATCCTCTGATCATGCCATCATTTTCACTGCCATGATAAAGATTCCCCTGGAGTCTATAAGCCAAAATCAACCTTTTGCTCCCATAAACTTCTTTTGGTTGGCTTACTTCTGCCAGCAATGAGTAAGATGAATGTAACAGGAACTTTATGTGGTGATGTGAATGTGAAATGCCCCAGAGAGCCTCATCGTTTATGATTAATCCTCACTGTCATCACGAAGCTTGTAGCCCTTGGGTGGTGGAGCCAAGCTGGGGGGATGCATCACTGTGGGCAATCCTCAAGGTTTATTTCTCCAGCTCTACTGGGTGTACAGCAGCACCTTCACTCCTGCCAGCTGATGTGAGCTATGACAACCAGCCTCTGCTCTGCCATGCTTCCCCTGTTTGATCAAACTTCCTCTCAAGATTATAAACTAAAGTAATTCCTTTTATCTCTCCAGCTGTGTCTGGTAAGGTGGTGTTTTGTCCCAGTAATGGGAGTAACTGCAATACTTTGAAATGTGTCAAGCAACTCAGTCAATGTAGTACCAATAAAAATCCCAGCTTCATTCTTTGCAGACATATAAAATCTCAAAATTTGTTTGGAATGGCAAAAGGCCTTGGATATCCAAAACTATCCTGAGTAAAAGAAGTTTCTCAGGAGGTATCACTATACCTGATCAAAAGATATACTACAAAACCATAGTAACAAAATAGCCTAGTACTGGCAGAGAAACAGACAGACAGACCAATGGAAAAGAATTGAAGATCGTGCTCTTAGTTCAAGTAACTATAGTTACTTGATCTTTGACAAAGGTGCTAACAACATTCACTGGCATGAAGATAGCATTTTCAAAAATTGGTGTTGGACAAATGGGATAAATACTTGTAAAAAATGAAACTAGACCCACTCCTCTCATGATGCAAATAATCAACTCCAAATGTATCAAAGACCTCAACATAAGTCCTGAAACTCTAAAAACTCCAGAAGAAAAAAATAGGAGGAATTACCCATGAGATTGGAGTAGGGAAAAACTTCCTGAATGTACCCTCAATAGCCCAGGAAGTGCAACAATCACTTAACCAATGGGATCTCATCAAGCTAAAAAGCTTCTACACACACACACACACACACACACACACACACACACAATCCCATGCTCAGAACCAATAGACCACCATCAGACTGGTAGAAAATCTTTGCCAACTATAACAAGGAGAGAGGTCTAATATCTAGAACTTACAAAGAACTCAAAAAATTAAGTAATAAAACATCAAACAGCTTTTAATTCGGCCAAAAAATCCACTCAGTGAAGGTGAGCCCTTAACTGGAACTGGAGACTCAGGAGGAAATACAATGGGAACCAGAATCTTGGGACCCCAAAGAGAAATGCACTATACAAGTGATTTGCATAGAACTATTAACAGTAGCATCTAGCCTGTTGGGCCTCAGCCTGACTGAGCAACCTTAAGCCAAGTTTTAGATTTCGCTTTGTTCCTGAGTTCCATGTAGCTGGTACGCTTTGTTCCTGCTTGTTAGGTTTTACTTTACTGGTGATGTAACCAACTACCCTGCTGATTGGCTGTAAAACGATGCACCCTAGGGAGGCTTACTTTGCAGATTGGCTCCCACCAAAAAGCTTGAATCCTATTAATTAAGAGGAATAGGCAAGGCAATGCAGCCTTGGGGCATTAAGTAAAGTGAGATTTGCCAGGCATTTCTCCTGGTTACATGTGTCTGTCGAACTGTACGTCTCACCTCTCCCCAGTGGAGCCCTTTCTCCTGCTGGCCGGTGAGACTTGGACTACCCACAGGGGGCCAGAGAGCCACGACCCCCCCACAAGTTAGCCAACTCAGAAATTTGTATCTAAATTACCCTATACTGATCTCTCTCTCTCTCTCTCTCTCTCTCTCTCTCTCTCTCTCTCTCTCTCTCTCTCTCTCTGATGGAGATTCTGTTTGTATCTTTCAGTATGCAGAGAGAGAGAGAGAGCTATGGATCCTCCAACCCTTCCAACTAACCACAGGCCGATAGCTGACACCTGGGCAAGAGATGTGCCACACCAGATCTATCATGAAGGATCCAGATAGAATCCTGCAGAGTATGGGGATAAGCAAGAGACCCACAATCACAGCCAGTACCAGTCAACATAGGTTAAGCCAGACAGACACCAACATTTTTAACACAACCTAAAGCACAGAGGCCCCTAAGATCTAAACAATAAAGCAAATTTAATATTCATCCACCATGACTCAGGGAATTGAGAGAAAGAGGCGGCTGAAAGACTGTAAGAGCCATGGTGGAGGAGAATGTCCAGAAACATGGCCCCCCTCATTAATAACATACAAATGGGGGTGGAACCAGGTTGACTCCTAGGCTATCCATAACCCCCTACCACATGGAATGATCCAGACTACCCATGGAGAAGAATATCTAGCTGATTGGGGATAGGGAAGAGGGAAATTGGGGAAATGTGGATACCAACTCATTATTTGCCCATTCAATGTATCTAAATATGGACAATAAAGGGAAAAATGTCTGTAATAGAAATCATGTCTTTTTCATTTTTTTTCAAGTAGCACACAAAATAGAGGCTGGAGAGAATACTCAGTCGTTAAAGTACTTGCTAGTACACAAAATGATGAGTTTCATTATGGCATTTTTATACATATATGTCATGGTACATTGCTCACATTTCCCCATTATTCTCCCATGTCTTTTCTGATGCCCTTTCCCATCCCCATATAGTCCATCTTCAGTTTTCATCTCATATTCATACTTACCATATATATATATATATATATATATATATATATATATATATATATATATATATATATATATATATATATATATATATATATATATATATATATATATATATACATATATACATATATATATATGCATAAGTATGAATATAATTCAGATCATAGAGAAGCTGCAAATAATGAAATGCTACTGTAGACATTCACTGGGTACATATCATTAGGGGAAGGGAAGGATATACTTGGAGTTCATGTTCTCAGATAGGTGATATATTGGCAAATCAGAAACCTCAGTTCTGTTACCTTTCTTCCATGCTTGCTTTCTTTCCTCCCTTCCTTCTTCTCTTCCTTCCTTCCTTCCTTCCATCTTTCCTTCCTTCAATCCATCCATCCATCCTTCCTCCCTCTTTCCCTCCTCCCTCTCTTCCTTCCTCCCATCCTCCCTCCTTCCTTCCCTTCAATCCATTTCCATTCCCATGATCCTTTCTTCTTTCTTTCTTTCCTTCTTCCCTTTCCTTCTCCCTCTCCCCTTTCTTCCCTCCTTCCTTCCTTTCTTCCCTCCCTTGTTCCCACCTTTCTTTTCTTGCTGGCTGTTGTTGGGAGGGGCCAAGATATTAATCACAGTCTCATGCTTGCAGTTTCTACAAAAGTCTAGTTAAAATCCTTGACTCAAAGCTGCACTAAATCACATTGTTAAACTGTTCTGTGGCATCCATGGCAGCCAGGCAAAGTCACTCAATGCGGTTTGCAATCCTAAAGCATTTGAGAGCACTGTCTAGAAGCCAAGGACAAAGGCTAGACATCTGGGGAACATAATTAAATTTTTACCACATTGAAAATTGTAGAAAATATACACACATATTTATATACATACATCTTCATACAGGCATACATACCCATAGGGATCTATTATTAAAAGTCAAAAACTCTTCCTAATTTTTCCTGAGCACCAGACAGGACGACATTTTCCCCCTATATACTGGTGGCAACCAGGAGCACTGATGGGTAGAACCTTACAGCAGCTCAGAAATAAGGAGTGCAGGATGGGGGAAGTCAAACAATTTAGACTGCATTTCATAACGATAATCCAATCCCACCTATAACTGATGCATCTAGAAAAAGTATTAATGCATAAGTAGGGGTGAATATTCTCTAAAGGTTTAAATTTTAGCTATCATAAGAAGACAATAAGAATTTGAGGTCTTACATAGAGAAATACATCCTGGATCCTGGGTTGGGAACATATTGGGTCTGAGGAAGAAAGAGAGAATAATCTTTTTCAAGCACAGTACTGGTGAGTGAGATAGCACCCACTTGAGGAACTAAGCACTGGAAAAAGCTCTTTTCTGGAGTGTCATATGGTTGTTTTTTTTTTTTTTTTGACATTGTACTTTATATGTGTATGGCAGGGATTATTTTTTTTTCTTTAAAAACATGACAAATGACCCTAAAGTCATAAGAAACTTTCATTATTGAAACAATCACTAACTTCCCTTGAAAGCACTCAGATGAGACACAGATACCCACCACAGTATGTAACAATGACGGATATAGATTAACCTTTCCTTTTAAAGGGTATGAGCCATTCTGTGAACACTATCATGCTGTGACCTGCCTGGATAAAAGCCAAGGATTACTTTCATGTTTCGATACAAAAAGTTAAATTGAAGCCATACAAGAGAAGGCACCTATGGTTCATATGGTAAAAGTTGAGAACATGGGGGCACCACCAGGGTCATGGTGGAAGGTTGGCTTTCCTACTTAGAGTTCTGCTCTGAATATCCTTAATTAATGAAACATAAGTCAAAGATGATGGTGTCATTGTCATTCCCATTAGGCAGATTACTCACAAACACTAATTCAGAATCATATTTATAGTAAATTGTGTGAGATTGTATACAAAATGAATTTATATTGTTGCGAAACAATTTAATATTATCTTTATAATTATTGCATGAATTTTATTAGTTTGTCCCAGAATAACTTTCCATGATGTATGTATAAATCAAAGTGTAAGAAAAAGAAAAGAAATCTTAATCCTTTAGCCCTGTAGGGCAAAACTCTGCAGGTGTGCTTGCTGATAACTTTCTAACTGTTTCTTTTACAAGTCAGTTTCCCTATATTTGGAACAGCTTTATTGACCATTCAACATCTATGTGGGCCTTTCTATGCATTACCAATGGGACACTTTGGAGACAAACCAAAGAAATGAAAGTATAAAGCTCATTCTGCCCAGTGTGCTGTGAGGAACAAAGACCTGTATTTCAAATGTTCATAACTTATGCAGAGAAAGTGAACATGGGTGGCCTGAAAAGCTGAGCTTACAAGCATGGCAAAATTTAAGATTGTTCCATATTTGGGGAAAAAGTGAACAAAGCTAGAAGATTCAGATTAGCACATTTCATTACTGATTTTAAAACAAATCAATGAGACAATATAATAATTAGATATAGTACATACATGTAGTGTAGAGCACAATAGAGGGCGGTATAAAAATAAATCTGCATATATGTAGATAATTTATTTTTAACACTATTGAAATTTGCAGTCATAGTTATAACAGCAAAAGTATGTCAAACAAGAAAAAATACAGAAAGACTCAATCTATCTTTAAACCAGTTACAGCTAAATACCATCAGATTACAACATCAAAGGCAAGATCTTGATATTGACACAACCAATACAGACCACCGTTCTCTTGCCATGATCTCACGTTTTTCTCTCTTGTATCCTTATAGGCTTCCCAACCAACCCAAACTCAAGTCACCCACAACTACTATTCAGTTTTCTATATATTTTTAATTTTTTTTTCTGAAATTGTGTCACTTCAAGGTGGTAATAAATGTAACCATACAATAGTCAAACATACCAGCTTGGCTTACTTTCACTTAATGCATTTCCATGGAAATCCATAAAATGTGGTTGTTTTAAATCAATCATTATTTTTGTGGTGCATTATTAATACAGGTGAATGTATCATTGTTTGTTTGACCATCCACATATTTGACATTTTAATTGCTTAACCTTTTGTCCATTATACATGCTATAAGCATTCATGTTCACTATATTTCTCCTGAGCATAAATTATTAAATGGGCTCTGGAATAAATCCTCAAGAGGTAAATTTCTGTATCATAAGGAATTGTAGAGAAGCTGTATGATGCCATGATCCTAATAGTCATGTACAATGATGCAGCTTCTTTAAATCATCTATAACACTTCATTCTGTCATTAGAGTCATATGGTAACCAGTTTAATATTAGACAGCTGTATCTCAATGTGGGTTTTTTAAACTTTTTATTGATAGGTCCCATAATCAAAGATCACAAGCCATTATGATTCCCTCCCCGCCCTCCCCCATATCTCATCCCCTTCTCAATTAGTCTATGATTTGTTTCAGTGTCATCATCTTTTATTCCCATTACGTGTAGGTATTATCAGGCACTGCAAATTCATGAATGTCAAGGATATTTTGTATCTGGAAATTTGCATTGTAAGTAGTTCTACCCTTCCTTTGGCTCTTACAATCTTTCCACCACCTCTTCTACAACAGACCCTGAGCCTCAGGAAATATGATAGAGATGCCCCAGTGCTGAACACTCCACTGTCATTTCTTCTCAGGATTATGGTGCCTTTTGTGTTATTCAAGTGGTTGCTGCCATCTGAAAAAGAGAAGCGTCTCTAGACAAGAGTAGCATTATCATGTGGGTCTGCTCATTTTCTTTTCAAGTGCTTATATAAGAGTTTAGGCACACAGCAGCTGGTGTTACTCCCTTATGGCTCATGACCTCCCCCACTATTGGGTTTTCTACTAGGTCTTCAGTACCAGGCATGCTTTCCCTCCTGTGGAGCAGACCTCCAGTCCAATTAGATAATAATTGCTTTATCCCACAACAGACATCCCAATTGGCACAGTTGGCCTGGCTGTACTGTTTTAAGTCTTGCAAGGTCCACTGTCACCACTGTTGATGTCTTCTGTTTCCCATAGGGCTTTATGCAGCCTTAGAGTTTACCAGCTCTCTGTCAGCTGATTAACAGGCCATTTCCTGCTCAGCTCCAGGTTGATTTCTTAGTGACCCAGAACCCGAGCATATGTGGTCTTCAGCAATAGGATCTTACCATCAAATTCTGGTGGGCAACCAAGAGCCTTGGCAATGGCCTGAAATGTTTTGGGGTCCTCAGGAACCTCACTGGCCAAAAACTCACTGGAAGGTAGCACATCCTTGGCATTGAAGTTTTTCTAGTAACAATATATGGTTATTGGCCATGCTATTGCATGAGGGAGAACATACAGCATTTGGCTTTCTGGGCCTGAGTTACAGAACTTAGTATGATTCTTTCCAGATACATCCAATTCCCTGCAAATTTCATTTTTTTTATAGCTGATCTGTACTCCATTGTATAAATGAACCACATCTTCATTATCTTTTCATCACTTGAGGGATATCTAGGTTGGTTCGATTTCCTGGCTATTGTAAATAGAACTGTAATAAACATGGATGAGCAAGTATCTCTAGGGTAGTGACTAGAGTCATTAGGCTAAATGCTAAGGAGTAGTATATCTGGGTCATGTGGTATATCTATTTTCCACTGTCTCAGGAACCTCCACACTGCTTTCTATAATAGATATACCAGTTTACATTCCCATCAGCATTTAGAAGGGTTCCTATTTTTCCACATCCTCGCCAACATTTATTGTCATTTTTTTTTCTTGATGGTAGCCATTCTGACAGGAGTGAAATGGAATCTCAGAGTAGTTTTAACTTGCATTTCCCTGATTGATAAGGAGGTGTGGTTTTAATTTACATGTCTCCAAAGACTAATGAGATGAACCATATTGTTAAAAAATGTATGTGTAAAGATAAAAATAAAAAATGTACATGTTGACTCTCTGTAAAATCTCTTCACTGAAAAAGTCTGTATGTGCATTTTTGCAAATGTTTAGTCCTAGAAACTATTTGTAGATCCCTATGTTCTGGCTTTAATTTGAATATGTGGTTTTCAAATACTTTCATCTACCACTGATCCTTCAATTTTCTTCACCTGGTCTTTCACCTGTAAAGTTTTTAAAATTAATTTATTTATGATGAAGAAGAAACTTTGTATGGCCACATCATGAATTGTTACCATCATGCACCATTTCCTTCCTCTCTACCCCCATTCCACTGAAGGTCCTCCTCAGTGGGATTGCTGGTATTCACCATGGGTTGTGTTATGGGTTATGAGAGCAGCAGTCAATCAATGTGGGGTTAGGCAATGAAAATGGATAGTCCATCCCACCCTGTGGCTCTTATAAATTGTTCTGTCCCCTCTTCCACAAATTTTCCTGAGCCTTAATTGGTGAGTTTTAAGTCTATTTTAGTGTTTAGCTCTCAGCAACTCTTGGACTTCTGCTTTGCTGTGCTTTGAACATCCTCAATGTCGGACACCATCACCATGGTTGTCATGCTCTTAGAGGAAGCAGCTCTCTCGTTCTCCTCACTAACTCCTCAGTGGTTTCAACTGGGACCTAGCTGATGTCTGAGGGGTGGTTCATCTCCTGCTAGGGAGTCAACTATCATTTCTTATCGTTTTGATATATTTTGGTTGTCCTCAGTTCTCACTGCCTTCTGAAAAATTAAAAACATTCTCCAACTGAGATTGAGATCAGCATAGGTTATATGGGGTAGGCATTGTTCATTCAGAGAATTTGGTGGGCCCTGGATTAGTGGGAGCTTCACCTTGGATTCTTGGTCTTCATAGGATTTTGATTTGGACCCCAGTTCCAGATATGTGTTCCTTGACACTGAGCAGATCTCTTAGCCAATTAGAGAGACATTGCTTCCAAATTAGACTGGCTGCCATTAATGCACAGGTGTGTACATCTTGTCATGCTGGTGGTTTTCCAATAGCAGTGGGTGGCCCCCTCCTTTCTCGCAGAGAGAAGGAGAGAGGGAGGAGACAGAGGGAGGGAAAGAGAATAGGCATGCCAGGGCTTCCAGACACTTCAAATGAACTCCACATGCATGTGCTACTTGTGCATCCTGCTTGACATGTGTACTAGGGAATCGACATGGGACTTTAAACCTTTCAGGCAAGTTTCTTAACTACTGTGCCATCTCTCCCGCCCCCAACTGTCTACTCTTTTTTATAATTCAATTTTTTTTATCCATAATTACATACACTCAATAAGGGAATAATATGTTGATGTCTCCACTTCCTCTATTTCCCACTTCCCTGTCCCCAATCAGTTGGAAGAGGGGGTGGAAAGACTGCAAGAGCCATGATGGGGGAGAATATCCAGAGACATTGCCCACCTCAGTAACAACATGCAAAGGGGGTGGAACCAGGTTGACTCCTTGGCTATTCACAACCCTCTACCCCATGGACTGACCCAGACTGCCCATGCAGGACCCTTCTTAAAAGACAATACCCTAGTACTCCTTTGCAGAGTTATATCTTTTAGTCTGCTGTCCTGGGGTAAGGTTTCTGTGGTAGCAATTCATTCTGGATTTACTTTTGTATGTATCTTCCCCCACTCTCCCATTCCCCTCCCTCCAAACATTTCCATTCTTATTATCTCTCCCTCAATTTGTCTGTCAGTTATGCTTGCAACTCAAGCTGTTGCTGGTTAGGAACCACAGATGAGGGAGAACATGTGGTGTGTGTCTTTCTGTGCTTGTGTGAGTTCATTGAGTATGATCTGTTCCAAGTCCATCTATTTTCCTTCAAATTTCATTATGTCATTTCCCTTACTGATGAGTACAGTTACCGTGTGTGTGCGTGTGTATGTGTGTGTGTGTGTGTGTGTGTGTGTGTGTGTGTGTGTGTGTGTACCACATCTTTGTTATCCATTCATCCAGAGACGGACAATGGAGTTGATTCCAGTTCTTATCTTAGCTTCTGTGAATTGAGCAGGTATAGACATCAATGAACAAATGTCTCTATATTGAAGAGAGGTGCGTTCAGGGTAGGTGCCCAGTAGAGGAATAGCTAGGTCAGTTAGTAGCTCTATTTTCATCTTTTTCAGGAGCACCCACACTGATTTTCATAGTGGTTGCACAGATTTTCTCTCCTGCCAGCAGTGAATGAGGGTTCCTTTTCCCCTGCTTCCTTGCTGGTATCTGTTGCTGTTAGATTTTTTAATGGTTTCTATCCTAGGTATAGTAAGATGGACTATCATAGTTGTTTTAACTTGCATTTCCCAGAAGATTAAGGATGTTGAACATTTTCTTAAGTGGATAAATGTGTAGTTTCATTTATACTGTTCTATACTATCCAATTTTAACCAAGGATACAAATAATTATTTGCTTTTATAAAATTCATTCTTAGTTCAGTTGGCCATTCATAAATCCATGTGGAAATTATTAAGATAACCCATTTTCTTCAGAAAAAAGTGTCAGTGTAACAGAACTTTACCATTACCCTTGTATTATCAATAGAACACCTAATTTTACATTGAAAATATGATCAGAGTTTTATCATCTCTTTGCTTACATATATTATCAATGGCTACTTGCCTTTTCTAAGCAACAAAAATGCCTTAAAATATTTTAAAGGAATCTTTATAGCTTGGCTATTGAATTTCCTTCTTTTTTTTTTTTTCCTGTTTGGTTTTTGCTGAGGCAATATCCATCATCATGGATTGTATCAAACATAATAAATAAGGTTGTCCCAGAGCTTTTGAAATGTCTGCTTCCAGAACCTGAATCACCTTCTGAATTAGTTTCTTGTTAAATTGAATGTTGTAGAGAAGTCACAACGAGGATGGGAGCATGGCTACCATTCATGCTGTTCATCTTTCTCACAACTGAAGTTCTGAGTGAGCAGAGGCTTTGCCTGCCTTGTTCACTGAGTGATGATCAGCACCTACGAACCCTTGGCATCTTTTTTTCAACAAATGAAATACTGTAATTGGAGGCATAGAAATAAAACTGCAATGCTTCCTCCTATGAATATTTTCTTTATGGTAAATTGACGCATTTGAATACACATTTCATGAAATTCTAAGTAAAATCACACCTCAACTAGCGATTTTGTATTTGTGATAAAATTAACATCTTCTGAAAGAAAAGTTCCCTTCAAATTAAAACAGGGAGAAAAAAAAAACTTATAATGCTGTTGCAGACTTAGACTCATAAAAACCTCCATAAAAACATTGATCTTAAGGGCACATTGACTTCTGGAAAACTCAATCTGTTATGTTACTTATTTGTATTTTTTTAAATTTTATGAAGGCATTTTTATTGGACTTTTTCCTAGCCACTCTTTAATGCAAAATCAGAAAAGGATATTGAAAAATTGATCTGTGTTTGGATTTCCATGTCGCTGATAGTTTAAAGAAATGTTGGTGACTGAGGCCTTCATGACTCCACAGTGAGTATCACAATCTCACTGAAGAGGGCCCCTGTGAAACCAGAGCAGAGGCAAGGGGATACAAGAGAATGATCTGTACATATTATAGTATAAAATGCTCTTTCAATGATTCTAAACATATGAAGTATACCATAGTAAGTATACTTTCTTTTCAGGAATAGAGAAACTCTCACTCTCCGATATGGTGGTTGGAAGGATCCAGAAGGATAACTGAGGAAATTGCTAGGTAAATCCTTTTTGAAATGCGGAAAGAACCAAAACTGGTAAAATGGGCTTGAAGGAAATTTTCTGTTCATAAGTTTCATTTATTGAAGAGATAGAATTTTAAGAAAAGGAAGACTCTTCTGATACTTAGAAAAGGAAAACAGGTCTTGACCACCTTGTAAATCTCTTGATGGTAAACTTCACTTGGAGACAACTACCTCAGAACGTTCATTCAGCAAAACAATTTAGATTCAAGAAGAATGAAATTATTTCTCTCTCATCTGCTAGCTTGGCATATGGTGCTAAAATAATCTTTGAAGCTTTTCAATAGTTGTTAATACATTATGCTCTTTTGGAATTATTGGGAAATCACGATTTTTGGATTTTGTGGAAACTGCATTCATGTCAGAAAGTTTTAGATTTGGATTAAAAAGACAATCAAATGCAATACTGGCATGGGAGAGTCAATGCATTTGAGACATGAAAGAGGCTCTGCTCATTTATCTGTTTTAAATTTTAGTTAATCATTTTAGAATTATTAATTTTTGCATTGTTTTTGTTTTGTAAACTCATGCCTTTTAAGTTAAACAAATCCTATGATGCACTGATTTCCTGATGTCTGAGTATATTGTGTATTAATGTGTGTGTGTGTGCATGTGTGTATCTACACATCTCCATTTTATTGTTATTTTATTATAATTATAATGTTCCTTATTTATCAGAATAGAAACAGGAATAGTACATATGATAAGAAAAGAAGTTATTGGGATATAAAGTTTAGGTTAAAAGTAATTAACATATTTTTAATATTAATATATTTATTATGAATATTTATATACATAGTATGAACAAATTCTGTGAAGGTGTCCCTGTTTCCCTCCTCTCTGTCCCCTACCCACTGGGGTCCCTTCTCTGTGTGCATACTGGATCTGTCCTTATGGTAGGGGTTTACCAACTGCACCAGAGGTAGCCAGTTTTTCTTTTTTTCTTCCCACTTTGTGTGTTGTTGCTGAGGGGGGCCATGGCTCTGGATATTCTCATCCAACATGGCTCTTACATTCTTCCCCGCCCCCTCTTCTGCTCAGTTCCCTGAGTCATAGCATAACATATTCTGTCTTCAAGGAATTCTTTCACAGTTTAGTAGCACTTACAGGATAGTCAAGTGATTTATATAGGGGAAATAAATCTTGCTTAAGAATAATCATTATTCTTGCTAGGGCACTCCAAGAATAGTGAATTGAAAGAAAATCTCAGCTTTTTTTGGTGGAAATCCATGTTGTGTTTCATAGAAATCTCATGGATAAATACAAACTTGAAAATAACTCATTTTTGCCATATTCACCTTGGATGCCAAAAACACTGACATGAATGGAATAGTCCTCAAAAGGTGTTAATTAAATCTGTCACCCAACACTGTTCATCTTTAAAAATCTTCAATACCTATCATATGTATCATCATTTCCTTATTGATATATTGAGTTTAGCTTTTTCCTCTCATCTTAATTGTACTATACTCCAGAATGAATTATTCTATTATTGTTATTATGTTGGTTAATTATATGGATGCTGCTGTATATTTATACATAAAGGCAGCAAAATAAGATCATTATAATAAGTCAATGTGCATATTTGATAACATTTGTATACTAAAAATATAAGATAGCAGGCAAAAATCTGGAAGAATGCACATAAATTTCTTGTTGGTATTAGATGGCAATGGAACTTCTGACATTCTAAAACTTTAATTTATTAACTAATTAATTAGTTTTCAGGCAGAAAGATGGACAGGTAGAGAGAGAGAGAGGTTGCACCAGGCCACTTGCCTGAGTTGGCAGGATTTGCAAGCAAACACCTTTAACCTCTCAAATATTTCTCCAACTCTAGGACTTCTGATTTTTTTCTTGGTAGTAAAAAAAAAAAAATTGTGGGATGTTATCCCAAGAAGCATCTTGATAAATATGGTGTTCAGTGTTAATAAGAAAACTTGGGAAGAGAAACCAACTTAAGAACGTCGGGGGGGAGTTGCTAATAGAGAAAGCCCTGAGATCTATAAAGACATTTTCTCAGCTTTATCTTTTGTCCTTGACTGAAATAAGAACATTCATCAGTTATTATTCTCAGAATATCATATTATATTGGATCCCCTCAACTGTTCTGCACAACTGACTTATATTTTATTGAATCTAAGAAAAAATGTTAGAACTGGTCATATCATTGAGACATTGGAGTATCTTGAGCAGCCTGGAAGTTTACACTAAATGTTGCTAAAATAAGAAATAGATCCACATCCTGAATATAGCATTTAAAATACAATTTTGTACTATTGCTCTTCAAAAAGAAAGGCAAGAAAAAGCATCAGAAAACACATTTGCATTGTGAAATTGTATATTTTGTTGGTTATTGGCTTAGAATTCTTTAACGGTAGATAAAATAGCATTTCAGTCAGACGATTCACATTATATTTCCTACTATAATTTGACATGTTCTACCATTTTGTGCAAAACATTATCTCTTTAATTCTGTAACTAAAATAGTAAATCTATACAGGTTTAAAGATTTGTTGGAATAAAATAGAAAATGAAAGCCATAGATTGCTATTAAAAAATTCAATGTCGGGGATGGGTTACATTTCAGTAAGATCTTTATCCCCAAGGGAGTAATGCTTGCTGTTGTCTGGCTAAATGTGCATATAAGCCCACCAAACTGCCTCATGAAAGCCTTTTTAAAAAATTACCATACACATATAATAATGCTATTCTCACTTTTGGCAAGAGAAAATTTTCTTTTTCAGATGGCCATAACCACTGGAACGTCATATTGCTGAGAAGAAATGACAGTTAAGTGTTCATCACTGAGACATCTCTATCACACTTCCTGAGGCTCAGGATCTCTTTTGGAAGAGGTGGTGGTCTTTGTCTGGGTGATTCCAGGTTCTTGGTGCTTTACTATAAGAATTAAAGATGTACAAATAGTGAAGTGAGGCAGCAAGGATCTGTATTAAGAATAGGTTGAGCGCAAAGAATTGACCTCACTCCTGAATGAGATGTAGACAGTACTAAAGCTTCTCAGGTATAGGCTGGACTTCTTTTCTATACTTTTAAGGTAGGATGAAACTGTTGCTACCAACAAAATTTGGTTGGTGTTCTGAGTTGATTTTCAGGTTTGGGTTACAAAAGGTTTTTGTACTGTGTATCTGATTTTAATTATTTATATACATGTGCACTTATGGATATATATATATATATATATATATATATATATATATATATATATATATATATATTTGTAAATAGTGTGTTTATAAAAGTCCACTGAAAGGACACAGTTTGCTTTATTGTGCCCTCACCCAAAACCTCTTCAGGCTAGAAGTTCCCCAGCTATTCTTACCCCAACTCTATCTCAAAGTATATAAGAATAGATGTTGACCAGAATCATGTTTATTAAGTGCAAGAGAAAACTAGTACATTGTTTGGAGTGGGGTGAAGATGCATTTTGGTACAAATTGGGGGGGTCCTAGATTCCCAACAATTTTAGGAAAAAGGTGTGTATACTGCTTAATTCAAAATGGCCAGATTAATGGCTCAGAGAGAGTCCTAGCTACATTTCTGTGTTTCAATGTGTACCATCCCTAGCACCTGAAAAATAATTGTAGAGCAATGGTGAGTGATAGAGGAAGACACCCGTGAAGTTCCACACACAATGCAAGTTCACAGCAACAAGCAGGTGCATCCACACATATTCCCAATCATGCCTGCACATATGCGTGCACACCAGACACATGTACATATACCCACAAATAAGATACAAAGAAGAGTCTTTAGAGAGGAAGAAGTAAAATATGTGGAGTCCATGCTTCTAACACACATTCTCAGAGATAGGAAAAGCATTTCACTTTGTCTTTCATTTTATTGAGACTTTACAAACAAATAATCCTGATATATCTTCATTCTTGTTTCCCCATAAAAACTAACAAACACAACTTTTTAAACATACTAATGTATTAGAGGTTTCATGTTTGCCAAGAGACAGAAAAGAATTGATATATATATATCATCTCTCTGTCAATGAAAACAGGAATAAGACAGATTCAAAGACAATAATATCTAAACTATAGGACTCTTTTCAATTCAATTTGTGATTGAATATATATATATATATATATATTCATATATATATTCATATATATATGATGGAAATTGAAATAAAATAGTTTAAATCTTGATAATTTTTTATAATGTATAAGTAGTAGAAATTTCAGAATCCATACTAAATACAATAAGAGTGATGCACACAAATAAGGAAATAAAACAGTCTCTGTATTAGGAAACTCCAGAGAAACAGACATGATGAATGCTCCCCCTTCCCTCCTTCCTTCTCCTAATGAGAATTAGTCTGTAAGGGAAACTGGGAAATTCCCTCTGCATAGTAAGTCTGGCGAGACAAGAGATCTCTGAGGGAGGATCTTTATTCTTCTCTTAAGCTACCTTCTACACACATGACTGATGGATCTGCACTCTCAAGCTTATATCCATCTAAAAAGCCTACAGAATAGTATGCAGGCTAGATTTGACCCAATATATAAGGTCCTGAAGCTAGCTAATTTGATGTATATAATTATAAATTTATTTTTATACATTTGTTGTTTTGTTTCAGTGGTTTTAAAAACTGATTCATAAAAGACATTATAAATAAATGTAGCTTTGATATATAACATTTACTCTTTACTGCATAAGAGTACAAACTTTTTTTGAAAAGTATATCTGTTGATAAATACTTCATTTTTAGATATAATTAACCAAACAACATGCAGAGTAATAAACCTCATCAATGTTCCTGAGGTGAAAATTTCAACAATTATTGTGAATCTTGGAGCATCACAACCATATGAATAACATTATTTTTTTCCAATAGTGACACTGTATCACAAAATCTAATTATATTGCTATTCTAGTGAAAATAGTATTTCCAATATTTTGGAAATACCTATTAATTATAAAGGATATTTTTCACAGTTACATCCATACTATAAGTGTTCTTCTCAGCAACTCTAACAGCTGGTAGATTTTGTCAAAATAATTGATTTGAAAATTTTAAGCATTAATATTTGATTGAGATGGGGCCAGTGTTAGCAGATAGCCTACCATCTACAGATAACTGCAACAATTACCTTTCAATATTCCATCAAGCAAAGTAATATCACTACCTCCGGGGCAAGGGAAGAAAAAAAAAGTTCAGAGGTCTTAATAAGTGCAGCTTTTGTCCTGGACACACATTCTGGAATGCAGTTAAGTTCATAGAGAGCAGGAAATTACAGTGAGTGAAGGTATGAGATCAATATTTTTATATTAAAGCAGTAGATTTATGAGAAAAAATAACTGGGTGAAAGATACTATGCAGTGAAGGACCACCTAATGGGCTCAGTGCTTGGCCTGAATGTGTGCTGAATATGAGAGCAGCAGTGATAAGTTTGTATAAAGTCAATGGTGGTAAGACAAGCAAAGGAAATACTTTCAGAAAAGAAGTAACTTAAAGGGCTCTATGGACTCAGGACGGAACCTCTGTTGATCACAGTCAGGGTGTCCAGAATAAAATGGTCGTGTTGTAGTCAGCATTCTAGTTGCTGCACAGAAAGAACCCAAACAAAAGTGGCTTGTAGAAGAATGGGTTTATTTGGCTTATGGACTCAAGGGGAGACTCCATCCTGGCAGGGAAAACGATGGCATGAGCAGAGGGCTGGATATCACCTCTGCCACAGCACTGCAGACAGTGGCAGGAAGGTGTGCCAAATACTGGCAAGGGGAAGCTGGCTTATAACCCCCATAAGCCCACCCCCAACAATACAGTTTCATCGAGGTTGTAAAACCCAAACTGCCATCAGCTGCGGATCGATCTATCAGAACACATTCATTTGTTTGTGGGGGACACCTGGATCAAACCATGACAGTCCGCCCCTGCTTATACAGGGAAACCCCAGGAAGATGGAATAGGCAGGACACAACTTTTCAAATAGTAAAGGAAAGTAACTCAGAACCTATCTCAGAAAAGAAAAAAATGGAAACCTCAAACAATCAAGCTCACTTTCAAGTTAATTTGACAGCCAGAATAAAAAAAAATAAGTTTTATTAAGCCAATAAAACCCAAATAAGAATAGGCCAGACATTTGCAAGATCCAGAATAAAACAGAAACTAGTGGAGCTCAAAAGAGGAGACCTATCCCACTAGAGAAATACCTACTAGTCCAAGTTCATTACTGCTATAGTCCATGGTAGCTAGGAAATGGAATTAGCCTACACAGCCATCCAATGATGACTGGATAATGAGCATATGGTACATGTGCAGAATGGAAACATTCAGATGTGATGAAAAATTAAAACTGCAAAATAGTGGAAGATTCTGGACAGTTTTATATTGAGTACAGTGACATAGTTGAGAACAACAAAAGTTCATATGTCCTCGCTCATGTGTGGATCCTAGTTTATGAGATTTATATGTATCTTTCAAGATAAGTGCAGGTGAGAATGGGTATAGGTTACCATCCTAGAAATAAGGTCACATTGGGGCACAGGGTTTTGAAGAAGGACTCAAGGTCAACAGGACAGAAATGAAACCGAAGAGGAAAGGAGGCTGCAGCAGGGAAAGAATATACATTATTTAGTGGGCAAACCATGCCTCCGGACTGTCTCCCCCACCACGGCTCTCACAATCTTTCCGCCCCCTCTTCCGCTTAGTTCCCTGAGTCGTGGTGGGTGAGTAATAATGCTGCTTTATTGTTGCGGGCTTAGAGGTCCTTGTGTCGAAAATCCTTGGTTCCTGTTTCAATGGCCTATCCTGTGTTGATTCAATGACTGTGGTTATAGGTCCC
>PVHP010018456.1:7960-33227 GCA_004024765.1 Zapus hudsonius | reverse complement strand
ATATTAGGAGGAAACCAATCTGATTTTAAACTTTCTTTGGGTAATCAATAGTGTGAATAGCTCAAATGCAAAAATGATACAAAAATAATTGTGTATTTTTCAGAAAAAGGTCAAAGCAAATTCCTATTATCTTTTTTCTGCATTCTTATTATAATGGTCACTTTTTGATATTTAATTGTTACTGAAATTCTATTTTTAGAATAAACTTTTGTTCTCTGAAAGAAAAGCATGAAATCTGATGACCCAAAGAGAAAATTTTTTCCAAGACTATACACAAATGGGCAAAAAGCATTTGAAAAACTTTCCAGTATCATTGAATTTGATCCCAATTCACGTCGACTAGAATAGTTCAAATCAATACTGCAGAATATAACAAGAGTTGGTCATAACTGCTGAAACTTTCCCAGACTGCTAACAGCAGTGTAAAATGACACCCAAGTTGGAAAACAGTCTGGAAGTCTTTCAAAAAGGTAAAAGTAGAGATATTTCAGGTTTTGCAATATGTACACATAAACAATAAGTTGTCTTTGCTAGTAGAACCAATTCTAAACACAAAATTTATATATTTTTAATCACCATATATATAAGCCTAAAGGTAATTTTATATAGTATTCTTTGTGCAACTAAATGTAAGCTTATATGTGGAATCTTCCACTGTGGTCTCTTGTCAGTGCTTGGCAAATTTAGGCTTTTAGAACATTTTGGACTTTGGATTTTTCAGATTAGGGATGTTCAATGTACACCTATGTGACATCCAGGGGCAGCTGGTGGGTTGGTAGCTAGAGTTCGTAGTCTGAAGTTCAAGGAAGGACCAGCGTGTCTCTTGGTCATTGTGCACACATTTGTTTCATAGTGATCCCTTCTAAGCAAAGAGCCAGAACAGTAAAGATCTATTTACAACTTTTCAGAACTCATAAGTCCTAAGGGACTCAGGTTATGTCCACAAATGACAGTAGCAAGGGTGCTGCAGTGTGGATGCACATAAGGCCCCTCTAGCCTACCCTATAATGGAACTAGAAAAAGGGGGTTTTCCCTGGGTGAAACACGAAGGTACTTTTGAGGAATGAAATAGAATCCAAATCCATTCTTAGAAACCAAGAATGAGAGTAAGGAACTTGCGAAATCAGAATCGTATCTGGAATTTTTTTCTATGAAATTGGCCTTTTTATAAAAGCAGGTATAGCTAGTACTTAGTATCACATGGGAACTGGAACCAGCCTGTACCACAAGACAAGGGACAGTATCTAGAAACAGCTTGAAGGAGTAATAGCTGAGAGTTTGCACTCAAAGAATGCTATGTGCTAACCAAGTTTGCCTGAAGAGTCAGAAAATGCTCCAATATGTTTCTGAACATCATTACATGAAAAGACTCATCTGACCAGAGACCCCAATAAATTAGTTACCCTTAAAGCTCCCCTACAAGGAAAGTCCTGATTCCTTAATAGATTTACACCTAGAGTTAGGAAAGAATATAAGGCAGGTCTTTAGTTGGCAGAGAGACAGTCCAAGCCTTCACCAGGGCCCTGCACAGACCCATTGCAAGGAGAGAGACTTGGGAGGAAACTGAATCTCACCTCAGAGTGCCATGGTAAACTTACTTTGTTTTCCTTCTACAAAAAGGTGTCAGCCTAGGATTTATGAGAGTCCTTGACACAAAAACTTAAAAAAAAAAAAAAACTCTTACATTAGGACTGAAGAATGCTCAGAAAACCAGAGAAGTGCTAAATGGCCCTGTAAGGAAAGGAAAAACAGGAGGTGACATGTTTGTGTTGGGCAGATGGGAAGTGGCTTTCTGTATTTCCATAGGCAATTATAACATCATTAAGGAAATATGAGAAAATCATTAGTGTTGCACAAACGCCTGCTAATCTGCCTGCTTTTGAACGTTGTTCATTGAGTTCAGTAACAATTGCCTGTATAGTTTCTCATCAAACGATACAGAAATAGCATTTTAGTTTTGCCAATTCACTTTGAGCTTAAATATATGATTACTCTTAAATATTCAGTTTCCAAATAATATCTAAGATATTACATGGAACACTGACATTTTACAAGACAGCTTCACTCTCACTGAAAGAAGACTATGCAAACTAAGTCCTGGCAATAAGCATTAAAGTTTGCCAGTGTTTGTTTGAACAGCCAACCCACTGTACAGAGGGTGTGCATTGACTTGAAGGCCCACAATGCTAGAAAAATAAGGAAACATGGTGCTTCCTTTTCTTAGCAAGATCTGTGTATCTGCTATCTGTGGGGACCTGTTGGGTGCTGAACAAATCACTCTATGTATAGCCTTGTTGATTTACTTACTTTGAAAGACACACACGGAGGATTTGTTACAAATGACTGACATTAGTAAACAAATCATCTAATAAACCTGAAATGTTGTCTTAAGAGATGGAAAGAATAGGAAGATCTTTAGATAATACAGGAAATTCTTTTCCCTGACCTTGGAGTCCTTCTGTTTCAAAATCATTTGAAGATGGCAATCTCCTTCTCAGGTTCAATTAATTCCATGAAAGCCTGGAATGGTTATGGGAGTGAGGTAATGCCTACCACTGGAGTGTCTTGCTCTTAAGAGAATTGAGGTGGGTTATATGAGCTCTAAGCCACCTTGGAAAATCTTATGGGTTTTGTTTGTGTATGGACCTATTACAGTTATACTGAAAAGTACAATTTAATGGTGCCTGAGTGATCTGTCTGCAATCTGAAATATGGGTAGTCTTGAGAAAGGACTGATGAATCTAATTTGTGTGATAGAAACTTTTCATTTCTAAATGCTCAGTGGCTAGTTTGGTATATCTGAGGAGAACTAGAAAGACAGAATAGTTCTAACTTAAGGATATATAGATTAAAGAGAATTTTCTACAGGTTTTAATAATAGGTGGGAAAGTATTTTGAAATGAGGACAATTCATGTGCTTATAAATAATTAGTTCTTGTATATCATTTTGACTTTCAGATGATGAGATGTAGGGTTATATTCCAACGCAGGCAAATATTAGGAGTAGATTCAGTAAGAAAGCATATTTTACTTTAAAATGTTATCATATAACACTTAAATCAGCTTTTGGTGTTTCATTCATTTTTCAATTTGTTACTAAGCAAATAAAAGTTCTAGTTCTGAAAAAGGCTAATAAAAACAAGGGATTTGTAAATTATATCTTTATGTTCTGCTGTAATTAAAAATTATAATTAAATTTATAGCCCTATCACAATTTACCTGCAGAAATTACCAACTGTATCCTTACTCTGTTTCTCTCTCATTTGAAATAAGAACTTACTATGTAGCCTAGGTTGGCTTCAATCTCTCAATCCTGCTGCCTCAGTCTCCCCAGTCCTGGGACCCCAGGTATAGACCACCATATCCAGAAGCCTCCGTTTTTTATCTGTTCTTTGTATAAGAAGTATTTCTAATTTTTATGTCAAATAGTATTAAACTTTTTACAGGGTTATTAAAATCCAATATAAACATACCAGATGGACAAAACTGAACATAGCAATGGGTTTTGCAGGCATCTCAACAATATCTTCAACCAAACTCATCATTATTGGAGTGGTTTCATCCCATGATTTGAAAGTCAGCTGAACTTGTTCCTAAGAAGTTGCCTCATCTTCTAACGTGAGGCTCTGGCCTTTTGACCCGAAAGAACAGGGACATGGGCATTGGTGCCACGCATTGTAGAGACAATGTCAGCGAGCCTGCCTGAGCCTGAGCTCTGAAAAGAATTGAGAAGCTGCATCCTGTCAGAGTTTCCTCTCATTCCTGTATTTCTTTTCCCTGAAGCACCTTATTGGCAGCAAAGGGACTATTCTTCGGTACTGTTTCTTGACACATTCTTTCCCACAATCTTTTTTTTTCTTTTTCTATTTATTTCCCTCATCTCCTTTGGTGCTTTCTTTCCAGATCACACAACTAATTTTCCATTTCTTCTCCATGCAATCTTCACACCAGCATCTTTGTTTCTATAAGGTGGTGTCCACATTGCTAATCCATGAGAGGAAAGAAAGTGTAGGACTCCAAGGAGCAGTTCATGAGAAGAAATCTTCACTTTATCCACTTCACCAGATTTCTTTATTTTATGCTCATTTTTCTTTGGGTGAACCCTGATTTAACTGTGGAGAGAGATGAATATCTATACCAGGCTCAGAGAGAAAGCAGAGGAACCCTATTCACACACCCTGCACCACACTAATCAATTTGCACACCTATCAGTGGGTGTTTCCAGTAGTCACCAAGGAGACAGCCCTATGACCAGTCTAGAGGAACAAACAAGGGCCTGCAGTACTGTGAGATCTGATAAGGACTGATGTGAATTGATTCTTGCATTTGAAAAAAAAAACAAGCAAATATGCATCCTGCTGAGAAGGCAGACATATTAGAAAGGAGATATAACCTTTAAGAAGAGACATGAAAAAAACAAAAGAAAAAAAAAAAACAAGGAATAAGGAGAGACCCACAAGGTGAATCTGCTGACAGGAGGGTTTGGGAAGTCAGAAAACAGCTGGACCATGGCAGAGCCAGCCGGAAATTTGTGTCTGGGAAACACAGTTGGAAAAACTCAGTGGAATCAAAAAATGAAATGTTTCACAATACTGTAGGTGGAGATGGAATCTAGAAGGGTTACAAATGCAGGCTTGAAAGGAAACTAACAAGCAACTGGGAGGAAAAGAATGAGGTGAACTTAAACAGAAAGAAGAGCAAGGAACAAACAAAAAAAAAAAAGCAGGTGTTTTAAAGCCACAAGTGGTTTCAGAGACCTACTACATATCGAGGGACATTGGGAGAGAAAGCATTAAAGATAACTTCACAAGTTTCACTTTAAGCTATTGTCTTAGTTTCAAAATAAATGCCTAACAATATCATTGACCAAAACATACATGTAAGTCAAAGAGTGAATCTGGGAAGGGAAACATATATGTTCAGTTGGATGTTTCCCCTTTGGGATGCTTCTTGAGCGTCATTGTACATTGAAAATGGTGATATCAAGTCCCAAAAGAAATGCAGATTTGGAAATTATTGGATATTAGTCACAACTAAAGCCAGAGATTTGAGGGAGACACCCTAGGGGAAATATATAAGGTATAAGAAAAAAAATCCTTGGTTGGAACCTTGCAGGACAAGGAGCAGACAGGATTGGAACAGGGAACAATGCGAAGGTCGGAAGAGATACTGAGAGGGTTAGAGTCTCAGCATCAAAGGGAGACGGATTTCAAGAAGGGAGTAGACAAGAATGTCAGCAGGTTAAGGGTGGTCAAATAAGATAAGGAATGCAAATATGAGATGGATTATGAAATCGGGAGTTTATAAGTAATCCTACCACAAAAAGCTTCAGAAAGGAGAAGATGGGGATATTACCGTAAGGAAGAGGACAGTGTGGGACCTGAGGATGTGAAGAAGGGGGGAGGTGGCTCAGTAGATAAAGTGCCAGCTTTGTAAGAAGTGCAGGCAAAAGACCTTTGCCTTAGACAAAGTGGAAGGCGAGGAACCAAACCAAGGTCGTCCTCTAACCTCCAAGCACACATATCCACACGAATACACACAAACACGCACACATGCACAAACAAGGTGGGGTAGATTCTTTCTTGATCTTGACATCCTTTATACTCTAAAAATTATTAAGAGCCCCAAATTTTTGTTTGTTAATTACAGTGATTCTAGTAACTGCTTTATTAAACAGAATACTTCTAAAAATAGTTATTCATTTACTTTAAATTTATTTTAAATTTATAGATTTACTTTAAATCTATTCTGGTAAACATAAATAAAATGTTGTTATGAAATGTAACTTTACAAAAGTAGGTTAAGGTTTAAGATACTACAGTACTTGTAAGAGCCATGATGGTGGAGAATATTCAGAGACATCGCCCCCTTCAGCAACAATACACAAAGGGGGAAGAAGAAAAAAAAAAAAGAAAGAAAAACTGGCTACCTCTGGTGCAGTTCATAACCCCCTGTCCTATGGACAGATCCAGTATGTGCACTGAGGAAGGACCCCAGTGGGTAGGGGACAGAAAGGAGGGGATATGGGGACACCTTCACAAGATTTGATCATACAATGTATATACTTATTCATAATAAAGATATATATAAAAGATACGACTGTACAATTTACAACTCTTAAGTTATAGCCGTAAGGAAACTGCAACAGTCTTTCTCTTGACTCAAAACCTAAGCATTCTTCTTAGGGATTGCAGTCTGTATTCTCACGCTAAGAAAGTACTTGAAAAAAGCATTTTCCTCTTCACAGTACTGCTGTGCACTATAGCATATGCCAAGGGGTGGACAATAGCTCCTAAGATGAAGTCCCAAGGGACAGAACTCAGGAAGTTCATAGAAGTGCCCCTTTTCAATCTCAGTAGCAAGGAATAGCTCCGTCACAAGAGCACTAATATAAAAAATGAGTTATATAAGAAAGGATGACCTTGAACTTCTGATTCTCCTGTCTCCACCTCCCCAGAACTGGAATAGAGTGATGCCCAACAGGAAAGTTGCAGCCATCCTCTGAGCCCTCACTCATATTCAGAATTCTCCATTGGATAGCAAGTCCCACAGTAAATCTACTTTGGGGTTTTAAAAGAGTAGCCCACTGTACACCTACTAGAATGGCTACCGACTCTGCATAATGTTGGTACAGATGTGGAGAAATTGGAATCTGCAGACATTCTTGATACAAAAGCAGAATGGCAAAGTCACTTTAGGAATGATTGACGGTTTCTTTAAAAGTTAAGCACATACAGGGCTGGAGAGATGGCTCAGGGGTTAGGCACTTGCCTCCAGTGCCTAAGGCCCCCGGTTCAATTCCCCAGGACCCACGTAGGCCAGACCCACAGGGTGGTGGTCCTGGTGCTCTCTTCTCCCTCTCTCTATGTCTCTGCTTGAAAATGAATAAATAAAATATTAAAAAAAAAAAGTTAAGCACATACAAACATTCACAACCCAGGAATTCAGTCCAAAAGAAATGAGAAATACATTCACTGGAACCCTCATACAAATGTTCGTAATAATTTTATTCATAGCAGCTCATAACTAGAATGGTCCCAAATGTCTGTGTTCTAGAATCAATCAATGGAATGTGTATATGCTTGCAATAAAATATTACTTAGTAATAAAAATGAAAGATCAATATACACAATAACAGATAAATCTCAGAGTTTTTGCTAAATAAAAGAAACCAGGTATAAAATATTATACAGTTTATGGTAACATTTCTATGAGCTAGTGAAAATTGTAGAATTTTCAAAAGTGGAATTGTGAAATGTGTTCCCTTTCGTGACTGCTTATTTCACTTAGTATAATATCCTCAGGTTTAGCATGCAGACACATTTCCTTCCTTTATAAGGTTGGATATTTCACATGGGTGTCAATTGTAAGGATACTGAAAGGTATAGCTCATCTATTCATAGTTTGCTCATTTATTCATTCATTGATAGACTTTGGTCACATCCATCTTTTAGTTATTGTCAACGATGCTATAATGAAAATGACTATACACATATCTGTTTGAATTCCGACTTCCACTTTTTTTTGGAGAATTCTTAGAACTTAGTTTGCTGGGTCATATTCTCTGTCATCACACCATTTTCCCAGTGGCTGTATCTTCACTACCAGCCACACATAAGGCTTTTCATTTCTATGCCCCCTCTCTCTGCTTGGTATTTTTGATCTTTCGTTTCTGTTTTCTTTTTTAAAATAGCCACCAAGTGAATATGAATAAATTGGCATTTTGGTCTTGTTACTGAAATACTTTTCATTATTTAATTTTAAGAGCTCTTGATATATTCCAGATGCAAATCCATTATCAGACATTTGGTTTGCTAAATCTTTCTTCTATTCTGTGGGTGGCCTTTTTTCCTGTCTTCATTCTGTCCTTTGAAATGTAAGTTTTAATTTTGATGGAGTCCAGTTTTTCTGGGTTTTTCTCCCTAATTGCCTGTATATAACGTATATGACGGCTGCTGCTTCATGCCGGCTCACAGGGATTTACTCCTAAGTGTTGTAATTTGAGTTCTGGCATTTGGATCCATGGTCGACTCTGAGTTTGCCTTTTGAATGTGTCCTGAGATAAGAGTATAACTTCATTCTTCAGCATATGGACAGCCGGCTTTCCAAGCATCGTTTATTGAAAACCTTGCAATTTCTCTAATGAATTTTCTTAGCACCCTGTCAAAAGTCATCTGTGAGGGTTTACTGCTGAGCTCAGAGTTCTATTAGTTGTCAAACATCTCTCTAGCCATACACCACCCTTCCTAATCACTATAAATTTGACAGTGTAAGTTCTCCAAGTTCTCCAACTTTGCTCTTACTTTCAAGATTGTTTTGGCTGTTCTTAGTTTCCTGAATTTCCACATGAATTTTAAGGTCAGCTTGTAAATTTCTACAAATAACCTGGCTGGGTCTTTGATAGAAATGAGTTTGACTTTTAGGTCAGTTTGGACCAAATCCCATTTTAACACTGGTTAGTCTCCCAGTCTATGAATAAATTGTCTTTTTTTTACTTATTTGGAGCTTTAAAGAAAGAAATTTAGATACCTTTCAATAGTATTTTATAGTTTCAGATCCCAAGTTGTACACTTTCATTAAACCTGAGTGTTCGTTATTTTAAATGAAACCATTTTCTTAATTTCATTTGTGATTCCTTGTTTATTTTTTTTTATTTATTTATTTTTACTTTTTTTTTTTTTCGAGGTAGGGTCTCACTCTAACCCAGGCTGACCTGGAATTCACTATGTAGTTTCAGGGTGGCCTTGAACTCATGGTGATCATCCTCCCTCTGCCTCCTGAGTGCTGGGATTAAAGGCGTGCAGCACCACGCCCCGGGCTGCCTTGTTTATTTTTAACAGCAAGCTCAATGTATGGGATTCATTCCTGGTTTAAGAAAGAAAGTTTCACAAGAGGAAATCTCAGTTCGTTCTGTAGTTATATCTGGCTGGAGGATAAAGCCACAAATTTGATTCAGATTTTTGGAAAGAGTTCTGATGATGGATAAGTCTAGAACACATCTAGGGAAGCTTTTTGGCATATCGTCATTGTACATAGTACTGGTTCCCTAAAGACATTTGCATGCAAGTATATAAATTATACCCTTTCCTCAGAACCCTCTCTCCTTCCTAAATACACTTTCTTTCCCTATTATTTTTATTAATAAGTAGAAAACCTATATGTACAAGCCATATGTTGGTACCATCATTTCCCTCCTCCCTGTTCCCATTTCAATGAGGGCCCTCCTCAGTGGGGTTGCCAGAATGCTCCATGGGATGGAGGGCTATAAGTTGTGTGAGCAGCAGTTATTGGAGGTGGGGGGGGAGGCAATGCCTCTGGATATTCCCACCATCATGGCTCTTACAATCTTTCAGCCCCCTCTTCTGTAAAGTTTCATGAGCCATGATGGGTGACTTTTAAGTTTGCTTTAGTGTTGAGTGAGCTCTTACAAGTCTCTGGATTTCTGCCTTGGAACATTTTGAGTATCCTTGGTGTGTGTCTCCATCACCCTGGCACAGGTTGTCAGGCTCACTGTGGAAGCAGCACTCTTACTCATGGTGACCCTTCCTCTGTGATTTCCCCTGGGTCCTAGCTGACGTATTAGGGGTGGTTCTTCTCCAGCCAGGGGGTCCGCTGTACTTTCTGGTCTTATTGGTGGAATTGGGTTGTCCACAGTTCTTGCTGCCTTCTGAAATATATAAACAAATTCTCCAATGGAGAGTAAGATCAGCATAGGTTAAATAGGAAAAGCATTGCTATTATGGTGAGATTATAATGGCTATAGCCTCTTTTAGGCCCCTGGTTAGTGGGACCTTCCCCCTTGAAGTTCAGATTCTTGGCCTAAATGGGAATTTGGCTTGGCTTCCAGTTCCTTGCCACTGAGCAGATCCAATAGAGAGCTGTTGATTACCTACGTAGGTTGAGTGCCACTATTGCACAGGTGTGTACCTCTTGCTGGGTAGCAATCATATTTCAGTGTCCCCTGCTTTCTCACAACATCCTTGACCAATTTCCCCTGGCAGCTCACTTAGCATATTCCAGCAGTACACAGGCTAACCATCTAGGAACTGGCTTCCTTCCAGATTCCAGCCAGGTCTCTTGATGTTGTGTGTCATCAATTTGTGGTGTCCTTAGCAATAGGGTCTTATCTTTTGCCTCTAGTGGGTATCAAGTGCTTTGATTGAATTCTGTCTTGTTTTGTAGACCTCATAGGTCTCTCTGATCAACAGCTCAATGTGGGTAGTAACCAGTTTTCCATACTGGGAGTTATAAGCCAGAGCCAATTGTATGAGGTGAGGCTTCATCCCACCCTCCTCAGGGCTCATCTTACCAGACCATTACTCCATATTCTTTGGAGGGTTGTATCTTTTAGCCTATTTCCAAGAGTAAGGATTTTATGGTACCAATTCATTTTGGATTTAGATTTGTGTATATTTCCCTCCCCATTCCCTCCCCCAACCTTTTTCATCCCTATTATCTGTCTCTCAATTTGCATGTCAGTTTTACTTACTTTTCAAGCTGAACTTGATTAGGAACTACAGATGAGGGAGAATATGTGACATTTATCTCTCTGTTCTTATGTGAGTTCATTGAGTATGATCTGTTTCAAGTCTATCTACTTTCCTGCAAGTTTCATTATGTCATTTTTCTTTACTGCTGAGTAAAATTTCATAGTGTATATGTACCACAACTTTGATATCCATTCTTCCAGCAATGGGCATTTGGGTTGATTCCAATTCTTAGCAATTGCAAATTGAGACGCTATAAACATGGTCGAGCAAATGTCTCTGTATTGAAGAGAGGAGCCTTTAGGGTCGATGCCTAGTAGAGAAATAGCTGAGTCTGGTGGTAGCTTTATTTTCATCTTTTTCAGGAGCCTCCACACTGATTCTGGATACACATTCAAAATCTCTTTATTTAATATTAGAATGAGCAGAAATGAGAATGCATTAGTATGATGGCAGCTTACTAGAAGTGCTTATTGAAAAGCTACAGAAACCAGCAAGATGATGATGTCATAAGGTGGGCATAGAAGCTAACCCAATGGCTTTGGGCAAGATTCACCTCTCCATGCTTCAGTTTGCTCATCTTGTAAATGGAAATGGCAGCCATCTTTAAAGTGTTCACAAAGTAGTCCACAACCCAGGGTGCCCATATCCACTAGTAGACAGTCTAGTGTTATGTAGAAGAGAGTATAAGAACTTTGGGGGTGGGGCACATGCTCAGTTTGCACAAGCTCTGGCTTTGATCTCCAGCACTAGGGTGAAGAAAACAGAAGAAATTCCATTTATGTTGAATTATCCCACACTTATAAATTTTTGCTCTTGTTTCTGTTTTGTAAGTATGTGTGCTACATATATACTATCTGGTAGTATTTATATACTGTACATTAAATTAATTAGTTCATGTTCAAACAATGTTTTATTACATTAAATTAATTAGTTCATGTTCAAACAATGTTTTATTCATGGAGGCTGTTATCTCATTGCTTGGCACAGTAAATATTAGTGATCATCCCAAATAATATTTATGGAGCTATTCAGCTCAATATTAGAGAAATTGATTAAAGCCCTGGGCTCAAAACATACTACTAGGAAATTATAACTGCCATAATATCATTATAACTAAATATAAAAGTATTAACTAGACTTTTTTTGTCATCGCTGGTGGGATTATGACGCACACTAAAGTCAAAGTTCAAATTATCAGTGAATGGCATGTCAGCCCAACCTCAGTAATACTGCTTTTTAGTATTATCAGTTAAAAGTATAGGAAAATATCAAAGCCCAAGCAAGAAGAAAATATTTGAATTTTAATGTCCTTAGTGTGTGAATACTAAGCATCTTTAAAAGTTCTAGAATTGAGTTGTGCAGATTCAGTTTGGCTTGTTTGTTTCTATTTTGTGATGCTGGAGATTGAACCCAGGACCTTCCACATGCCAGGCTACTGCTCTACCCCTGAACTCCACCACAACCTTTGTGGTTGCTAAAGCCCCACTCATCTGCAGCAGGGATATCTGAACTGTGGGAATTCAGGACATTCAGGATCCTCCAAGCTGTCTGGTCCAAAATTTAGGCGCCTGATCTGGGAATGGCTCTCCAAGCGCCACCAGCTTCCCTGCCATTCTTTGCAAGAACTGTGTGTATAGCACTGGATTTACTTTCCCAGAAATGCTTCTGGGACCAAAGTCTGTACAAAGGGGCTGTTAAATGTGTTTCCCTCCCTTCTGGCTGAGCTGGCTCCTGAGCCTCAGGTCACACACAGCTCACAGTTCCTATCAGCTTTTCCCAAAGGACCCCTGGGCTCTTGTAGGAGCCAGACCTTCCCTGGAACAGGAAGCTCTATTTACACTGTCTTGGAGCCTGGAGCTCATCCATAAAAGGGAAAAGAGTCCTTTAGGAAAAGGGCAGGGTGCAGAAACTCTTTAAAAGTGAAAGCCACACAACCGGTTTCTGTTGCTGGACACTTAGGCTCCATGCAGTTTCTCTGTACAGAAAAGCACCTGCTGTGTGGATTAACTGAGCAGTCTACCTCAAATCCAGAGTCCAATAAACAGAAAAAGTGGACTGAGTATCATGGAAACCCTCCCAAGGACATACCTAGGTCAAATAACTATTCTTGATCCTTGTGAAGCATAATTCCAGGCTATCATGACTGGTTTATAAATAAATAATTTAACTGTGCTTTAGATGAGGAAGAAGGGTTGTCTAGACTTTGGAATATCATGACCTTCACTCAAGTCTATAGATGACATTCTCATGCTGATCTCCAGCATGCCCAGTCTGTTCTGTCAGCAAACAGACATGCTTTGACCAGTGATGTAAATATCAAGGGAGTACAAGATAGATGAGAAAGAGACCCCAATTGAGGTGGGAGAGCGGGCTTTAGAACAATTACTCTTGGGGATTCAGTCATAATGGCCAACACTTATTCAATCATAACTGAAATTATAACTTTGATCACTGGATAATAATTATGCACAATTATTTCAAGGCCTTAGGTAAATTGCTTTTCACATACAAACTCATCTTACCCTCAGTACCTTACCCTAAGTACCTGGTGAGTTTGTTGTTATCAGAATTCCCACTGTAAGAGGTGGGGAGATGGCTCCATGGTTAAAAACACTTTCAGCAAAAGCAAGAGGGCCTGAAAATGCTGGAATTCTTTCCACAGATTCTCCAGCACTCAGGTAAATAGCTGGGCGAAGCCATGAACATCTTAAACCCCAGACCTGTGGGGCAGGAGAGACTGCAGAATCACTAGGGCTTGCTGACCAAAACGAAGAATTCCTACTGTATAAATGACACAAAAATGTTAAAGATATTGTCCAAAGTCATAGAAAATAAAGAAGTTAGGATTTGAACTCTAGACATCTAAACCTCTAGATTGGTGCCCTAACCATTTTGCATCACAGCCTCTTATTCTCACTACCTACCCATATTTTAAATGCATAAAGCACAAATAATAGAGGAGTTTTATGAACTAAAGTCATCATCCAACCATTTCTCATGTGTTCAGTACTTGCTAACACCTAGAACCATAGCTCATGATTCTGGTGTTACTCTCTATTGGAGAGGTTGGCCAGAGGCCATGATTTAATTCCAATACTGTTAAATTCTAATATGTATCACCACCTGTCTAGCCCCCATCTACTCCCAACACACAAACAACTTCCACTTGGGCTTTCACACCAGCACATGACACGAGGCATTCTGCTTTGTGACACATGTTATCTTCGCTGACTGGTAATTTTTTCCCAACTAACACTTCTCTGTGAAGCCACTACTGGTTATTTGAAGAAGGCCACTTCCTCATCTAGGCCTCTGGTTCAATCCCAACTTATCTGTTTTTCTGTCTTGGTCCACCCTGAGCTGGGTCTTCCATCAAGCACAGTGGATCCTCAATGCACCCTTCAGGCCAGCCTGTAGACCTGTGAGAAGGAGCTGGTCCGTGCTATGGCGGATTCCTGTCGCCAGAGCACTTACAGTGTTCAGCCAGCAAACATAGCACAGACCTCTTGAACTGACTTAGTAATCTCCCAGGGAAGTCACTTTGCCAAACTGCACTTCCTCTACCACAGGACCCCAAGGGACAACACCTGGGAAGCTCAGGACTCTGGAAAGCATTAACAATCTTAATAATACCATACTTAAATGAAATGTGAAGATCCTGCAAAGTGAAGGAAACAACAAAACAAAGAAATTGTACCATAAAGAGCAAAAACTAACAGGCCAAGAGCCAAGGGATGATGGTTTTTCTTATTGTTGCCTGGCTGTTACTTCATTCAGTATCTTTGGATATTTTTTAAGGGATGAAAAGAATAGGTAGAGACACAGAAGAGAAAGAGAAGAAGAAAGGAATGATGTGTAGCTTGAGACTTTGAAGACAGAAGTAATTGCCTCCCTTGATCAACATGTTTCTCACATGAGAAGACTGTATCATGTTTCTTCATCTTCTAGTGTCTCTCACCTCACTTCAGTACGGCGTTTATTGTCACCAATGACTTCCATAATGCTGGAACCACAAAACCACTTTGCATATTCTGGGCCCAAAGCTGGATTTAGAAGAGAGACAGGCACCCTGCGGTAACCAGAGGAGGGAAAAGAAAAGTCGGATGTGTGCAGGCTAAGCTGTGGATTATGGAGCTGGAGACATCCTGGCTGTGATTTTGATTTTGTGACAGATGAAGCCAAGTTCACAGGGGAGGTGAGGCATTTCCAGTTGAAATCCATAGAAACTGCTTGACAAACTGCTCCAGTGGGCAGGAGAGTAGGTGATTTGGAGAAGCCCAGTGAGATGGCCAGGAGATCACAGTGATTCCCAACCTCCAGGCTGGGCTGTTCCTCCACAACCCTCAGCTGACACCAGATCAGATAGTGAGCATAGTTGGGTTCATTTGTATCTCATGTTTGTCAGGCATGGGTGTGGTGCTTTGAATTGTCTTCCAGAAAAAGGTTAACATCATGGGCCACAGAATCCACCGTGGATGTCCAGAAAATTCACAGAGGTGAGCCCATGGGTGGGAGAATATGGTTGGAGAGGGGAAGACTTAGAGACGGAGGGTGGCTGTGGTGGGCATGTGCGTAGGAGACAGGCCCTGTGATCAGAGAAGGATATCTGGATCTGTGAGGATGGAGGTGGAGCCATGTCAAGAGATAGATAACCCGGTTCAGACTTCATGGCCTGTACCGTGAGAACGGGAAGCCATGGCTGAGCAGGGCAAAGGGTCATTGGGTCAAGGAGTGAAGAGGTCACCGAGCAAAGATGAGGATGAAGAATGAGCTTGCAAAGTCTTCCCGGAACAGTGGTAGCTGTCCAGAGGAGGACTTGGCAGGAAACTCCTTACTTTTAAGTTCACTGGTGAGTGAGAGGACATGGGTCAGACTGGCCTTGAAATGCATTGACTGCACTTTACCCATTTGGGTGTATATACATTAAAATTTTAATATATAATATGTATTATTGATTGTTACCACACATAGATAGGAAGCCCTGATATAATCTTTGGACTTTGAATACTTGTGTTGTGTCATTGTATATTCAATGACCAGGGGAAGCTCTGCATATGCAGGACAGGGAGGAGAAGAGAAACATCTGTGTCTTCTACTTAATTTATATGTGAATCTAAAACTAGTATACAGAATTTTTCAAAAAAGGATTTAGAATAGATCATTATAAAAACATAAAAAATGGGAGGCACTTAAGATAAAAGAACTACCAATTCCACAATATCAATTAGCTTGTTTTCTGTTGCTATGACAGAACACTTGAGACTAGGGACTTTATAAAGAAAAGAAGTTTATGTGCCTCATGGTTCTGGAGGCTGGAAGCTCAGGTGGTATCAACAAGTGAGAACTGTATTCTGCCCGAGGATTTGGTGAGTTTTTGGGTACTAATTTGATGCTTCCATGCATTAATTTATTGAATCCACAGAGTGAAGTTCTGTTATTCTCATTCTCCCTTTCAGACAAAGACACTGAGACACAGACATTCAGCATCTTCCTGGGACTATGATCAGTGAGTGTGCAAGGGAGCAGCTTGTGTCAAAGGCTTTGGTTTCCGCTTCCCCTGTAAGTGGCACAGTGTCTTCCCAGAGGGGAACTCATTCAGTCCCATCCTCTGCTTTGTCCCCCTCCTCCTTTCTGCCCACATCAATGTAAAGCATTTGGGCCATCTTCAATCATGGTAATATCACCTTAACAATAGCACCTTTAGTAATCTAAAAGCAGTTTCTGTTCTAGTAAAACTTGCTTTGAGGTTTTTCTAACTTTAAATCTTAAATTTTCAGTTCCATATCTAGAGCCAAGTGCAACAGTCCATATGCAAATTCAACCTTCATCAAACTCTCTGGGTATGGGCAGTAGGACACATCCACCCCTTGGCCCAGGCACACAGTTCTATTAAAGTTTTCTACAGTCTCTCCTTCTCCTTAGAAAGTTCACAAGCCAAGCCTCCAAATGATTTCTCTCTGCACTAAGCATTTCCAAATTCTCACCAGAGTAGCACATAAAATCTGACTTACCGCTCTGGAAGGCATCTTCAGTTGCAAGTACCAACAAAGGAGGTCCATGTCCATTCCTCCTGCACACAAGTTCCAAAAGACCAAAATCCACATGGTCAGATTCATCTCAGCTATATCACCCCACTCTTGGTACCAAAACTATTGTAGTTAGCTTTCTAGTTGCTGTGCAGAATGAACCCAAACAAAAGCGACTTGTGGAGGAATGGGTTTATTAGGCTTATGGACTTGAGGGGAGACTCCATCCTGGCAGGGAAAACGATGGCATGCGCAGAGGGGTGGACATCACCTCCGCCACAGCACTGCAAACAGTGGCAGGAAGATGTGCCAAACACTGGCAAGGGGAAGCTGGTTTATAATCCCCATAAGACCGCCCCCCAACAATACAGCTCCAGTGAGGTTGTAAGACCCAAACTGCCATGAGCTGAGGCTCCATCAATCAGAACACATTCATTTGTTTGTGGGGGACACCTGGATCAAACCATGACAAGGGGCTAGTGTTTAACAAAAATAAAACTGCTTCTTTTGAAAAGAAAGTCATTTCAAGGCTCTTACATTTTTTTCTGTCTCTTCTGCAATGTTCCCTGAGCCTCGAAGGGCGGGTTATAAACTGTCATCAGCCTCTGATTTTCTGCTTTGATAAGTTTTGAGTGCCTTCAGTGTCTAACACCATCTCCCTGGAGAAAGTTCTCAGGTTAGCAGTGAGAACAGCACTTCCTCTGTAATGTTTCTTGGGCCCTGGTGGGTGTGATAGAGATGACTTACCCAGTGCTAGGCACTATGGGTCTTGGATCTCCCCAATATTTGCCACCATCTGTATAAAGCAGGTTCTCTAAACAAGAGTGAGAGGAGCATTGATAAAGGAAGAGAAATATGCACATCTAGAAGGTTTTGTGATGGGCAGCCTGTCTCCATTTAGCCAAAGAACAGCTGAAACTTCCTTGGAGGGTCTATGCTCTTCTAAGCCATAGGCTTTTGACTTGATTCTCAGTACCAGACATGAATTCCCTCCCACTGAGGAGGCTTCATCCCAACAGAAATCAGTTGATCACCCCTGGAGCTTATTTGCCACTGTTGCACTCATGGTGGGTACATTGATTGGTTGTGTTTGAGTATAGATGACTTTTCTCCCCCAGCAGTTCACATAGAACTTTGCAGCACTATGACAGCTATCCCGCAGGGATATGGCTTCCATATCAGCTCCAGCATGACTTCTCAATATCCTGCCATTGCAGCATGTGGTGTCTTCAGCAACTGGGTTGTACTTTCTTGTTCTGGTGGGTAATGAAATGCTTTGGCCATGGACTACATTGTTTTAGTGGCTTCATAGGTCTCCATGACCAACAGCTCACCGTGGGATACCACCTTTTTAACCTGGGTGCTGGGAACTGAACTCAGATCATAGTGACCCGTGACAGATTCTGTGATTATCTAGAGGTATCAGCTGAATGATTAAAAACAAATTCCCTGGCAGCAGAGATCAGGATAACCCTCCAAAAAGAATTTACTTTGGGCATCCAAATCAAGAGAAAATGCTGGAAAATATTTATTTAAGGTATCACTGCTGACTTATCATTCTAATTTATTTAAGAAACACTTAATTGAAAAGAAAAAAATCACTTGCTCTTGAAATACCTGAATCTTGGTGAATATTCATAATTTTTCCATTTTCTTTTCTATTTTCTCTCTTTCTTCTCTTCCTTCCTTCTTCCTTTTCCCTCCCTTCCTCCTTTCTCTTGTCTTTTATTTTCTTTTCCTTTCCCTTCCCTTTCCTCCCTCCCTCTTCCTTCCTTCCCTTTCATTCTTTCTTTCTTCTTTCTCTTTCTTCCTTTCTTTCTTGTCCCTCCCTGAATTCAAAATTGCCCCCTCAGCCTCCTGAGTGCTGGGACTACAAAAATGCACCACCATGCCCAGTAAATATTTATAAATATTATGCAAAAGCAATCACTTGCTCTTGAACAATGTGAGTATTCTGATTACTTTTCTCATTGCTATGACCAAATACCTAATAAGCAATTAGGTATTTAAAAGAGGAAGAATTTATTTTGACTTATGGTTTGAGGGTATTTATTTTGGCTCATGGTGGGGAAGCCATGGAAGCAAATGGTTTTACCAAGGCAGAAGCATGTATGCAACTGGGATTCTTCACTTCTTGACAGACTAGTGAGGATGAGAAGAAGGCAGGGATAATAAACAACCAAGGACTGCTGACCCACTTCCTCTAGCTAGGCCCACCTTCTAAAGTTTCCACAATCTCCCAAACAGTGCTACTAGCTGGAGTCAAAGTGTTCAAACTCATTTGCCTATAGGGAAAAATTCACATCCAGACCATGACACTATACACTTGGCCTCCCTAGGCTTATGGACATTTTATAATGGAAAATACATTTAGTATAATTTCAAAAAATCCCCAGAGTCTTTCTTAATAGTCTCAACACAGTTCAAAAGTCCAAAGTCTCTTAGCTATGAAGACCTGTAAAATAAAATAAAATTACATCCAATATATAATTGCACAGAGCAAACATTCCCATCCAAAATGAAGGAACGAGAGCATAACAAAGAAAAATCATGTCAAATCAAGACTGCAATCCTACAGGAGAAACACCAACTGTTTCAGCTCTATGTTCAGCATCAGGGTCTCATGATGGAATTTTATCTGGGCTCCAATGAGCTTGGGTAGTATCCTTCCAGCTCTGCTGCCTGTGGCAGCTGTGGGCCCTCTCTTGCTCCAGTTTATTTCAATGTCAATAGCTTTCAGCACTGGATGTCTCATTTCTGGCATTTCCAGGATCCTGAGGTTTCCATAGTGATGCAAGCTTCTCCTTTTCAGCTTCATGCACAGCCCACTTAAGGTGCTCCTTCCAGAGAATCCAGCCCTTCTACATGTTGCCTGGTCTCAGCAGCTTTCTGAAACCCTGGTGTAAGCCTCAAACTCGTTTAACACTTGCATTTTGAAATCCTGAAAACTAGCACCACGGGGACAATGCCAAGTTCTTTTCAAGTGATTTTCGCACTGTTAAATCCTGGAGCTCTAGAAGTGTGGGGTCTTGGTTTCAAGGTACCTAATACTTCACTGTGAAGACAATGTTTTCACAATGACACCACTTCTGTCCTCAACTTTAAACAGGTTCAAGCCCCTTTCCTCACCAATCTGCACACTTCATCTTTCTGGTCTGTCACAGTATCAATCTGGGTAAATGCCATGAGCAATAACAATGCCACAAGTTAAATGTCATGCTGTCTTAAATTTTGCTTTGTTAAATAACTTAGACCATTGCTTTTAAATTGACTTTTGCTCCAGTATTTAGTACATGGGCAAAACACAGCCACATTCTTTGCCCAAATATACTATTGATGGCCTTTAGCCCAGTACTTATAGAATCCTTATGCCCCTCTGAAACTTCACAAGCAGTCTTCATTGTCAGCATTTCTATCAGCATTATGGTCTTCTGAACCCCCACCAGAATGGCCACTAAATTTTGGTTATATCATTCCAGAGCTTTTCTAGTCCACAGCTCCAAACTTCAACATTCTTACCATAAACCAGCTCCAAAGACCTATGAATCACGTTTGTCACAGCAACAACTCTACTCTTGGCACCAATTTCCTGTAGTTACATTTCTCATATCTGTGACCGAATACTTGAGAAAGTAATTTAAAGAAAGAAAAGGTTTATGTTTGCTCATGTATTTTAGGGATACAGTTCATCTTGTCAACAGTGGTTTGGTTTCATAGCAGCAGGAGTGCATACTTGGGTCTTGTAACTTCTTGATGGACCAGGAAGCAAAGAGAAAGCAGGAGGAAGCCAGGAATAACACACAACCACGTAGCCATGTGCTACTTGCTCCCACCAGGCCCTGGCTGCTAAGTTTCTACCACTTCACACAATAGCACTACCCATTAGGGACCAAGCATTCAAATGCATAAATCCAAACCATCACAGTGAGTTGAGCAGAATGTTCATATTTATGATTATTATGGAGAATAATTGGTTTAGATGAAACAGATTTCATACAGTTATGATTGAAAATGGCAACTAAGTACTTTGTATAGGGGGTACTCCCTTTGTGGTTATCTTCTTGTTGCTGGGATAAAGCACCTGATTGAGGATTTTAATTTTATTTACAGTGTGGAGGAGAAGCTCCATGATGGCAGAGGAAAGCTTAGCATGAGCAGAGACTAGGCATCACCTCTGCCACAGCAGGTGGAAAACAGTTGCAGAAGAGTGAGCCGAGTTCTGGCAATCAGGAAGAACATTCCTAAGCATGCCCCCCAACAAAACACCTCCTCCAGCAAGGCTCCACTTCCCAAATTGCCATGAACTGGGAACCAAGCATTTAAAACATTAGCAATAGTGTTGCTAAAAGCCTCTCAAACCACTGGGGAAACAGGTCGGGAACAGCAGTGGGAACCTCCCACATCTGCACCAATATCTCAGCTTGCATTCTTGGGTGAGTGAAGTTCCCCCAGCTGCTTTGAGAGCCCTCAGCTCTACCCAGAGAGGCTAAAGTTCTAAGCTAAGATCTGGCATAATCACACTGGGGAGAATTTTCTTCTTTCCCAGAATACCTCTGGATTCATTGTTTACCTTTAAGGCCAGTGCTCTATGGGTTAGCCATAAGGACCCACCATCCTGACTAAAATTATTGGTCGTTTTAGCTTTTGAGAAATTTCTGGATTGAAATATTCTGTCTATTTTTGGAGCCTAAGCAATCATCTCATCCAGAGAAGACTGTGGAGAATGGAGGATGAATGAGTTAGCCTCTGCTCTTGGGTTCCTGGTGAGGCATAAAAATAGGAATGTCCGTAAAAGGGCAAGCATCACAAGATTTGCAGGCTGTGAGATATCTAGCAGATGAGTCTGCTAGATAGAAGAAAGGCATTTCCTGTAAAATGATGAGCACAACCTTTATAAAGCATTTTCATTGAGATAGTTCCCCATTTTTCTCACATTTTTGCTTACTTTATCCTGCAATATCTAACTATACATATTCAAACAACAGATCAATGCTCATATAAGAAATTAAGCCAACAACACAATATCTATTCAAATTTTAGACATTTCATAATTCACTGAGAAACTTCTTAGTCTCCTTCAGTATTAAATTCTAGAGCCTGGGGAAATATCTCAGTGATGAAAGGTACTTCCCTGAAAAACCTTCCAGTTTGGGTCCAACTCTCAAGTACCCACATAAAACCAGATGCACAACGTGGCACATGCATCTGAAGTTTGTTTGCAGTGGTAAGAGGCCCTGGTGCTCCCATTCTCTTTCTTCCTACCTCCCTACGTCTAAAAAATGAATAAATGAATAAGAAGGAATGAAAATAAGAAAGAAAGAAAGAAAAAAGGAAAGAAAGAGAGAGAATCTACTCAGAAAAGGAAAAAAAATTTTATTTACTATTAAAAGTTTCTTACTTACTGTGCTGTTTGAATCAAATGTCCCCCATAAGCTCATGTGTTTTAAATGTTTTCTCCCAAGCTGATGGTAACTCAGTGGGTCAAGATTTGTTGAAAGTGTGGTGTTGGGGATGGATCTTGAAGTTTATTACCTTCTAGTTTAGGACTCAGTTGGCTCACTCTCCTGCTGCTGCTGTCCACCTGATGTTGGCAGAGGTGATGTCCAGCCTCTGCTCTACCATCTTTTCACTGACATTATGAAGCTTCACCTTGAAACTGGAAGCCAAAATTAAACAATAATAATAATAAAAACTATCCTCTCATCTGCTTTACCCCAGCTACACAAAGGTAACTACAATACTTACCTAAACACTGTAAAATATTAGGTTAAGATTGATGAGATCCTAAAATGCAATCTGATGGATTCCACTGTTCTGAAAATGTACAAAATATCAAATTAGTCTCAGGTATTTAATATTTGTCATGAAATTACAATTAATTTAGAAACTTTTAACACTGTGTATCCATCACACATTCGGTGCTTTTTCATAGGGGGCAGTATGATGGATGCACTAGTACATTTATACAATCAAAGAAGCATTAGTGAGAATGTGGGTGAATCTCAATGTCTGCACACTACCAGTGGGACTAGAAAATGATGCTGTCTCCTTGGGAAACAGTCGAGCAGGCCCTTGAAGGACTAAGTACAGATTTGTCATATAATCCAGGAATTCTACCCCTAGACATACATAATCCCATAGAACTGAAACAAGTTCCCATATAAACTCAAACACAACTTGTTCTCACATTCAAACACCATTGCTCATGATGAACCCAAAGTGGAAACAATCCAAATATCCATCAAGTGGTGATTCAATAAAATCTAAAATAAATACATGTGATCCTTCCATACTTATTTGGCAACAAAGGAAATGAAGTAGCAATACAGGCTACATCATGGGTGAACTACTATGTTAAGTGAAAGAAGCCAAACCCAAAGGTCACATATACATGTTTCCATTTATATGAAATGATCAGCCTCTAGAGATATAAAACATTATGTGTTTTATGATTAGTGGTTGCTTGGGTCTAGGAGCAGAGTAGGGAATAACTCAATTGATACAGGTGGAGAGGGTTTTTATTGGCAGGAGCAGAGGATGATGAAAATGTTAAAAAGTTTTGGTGATGGTTGTATAACTCTGCATCTACTGAAAACCCTAAATTGTACAGGTTAAAGAGATGAATTGTACATTGTGTGAACTCAATAAAACTCAACAAAAGAGATATGTAAATTATAACAAAAGAGATATGTAAATTATGATACTATTAAAACTTAAAATGATGCAAAATAATATCTGTTCCATATAAAGACATCTTTGAAAACATGTTGGCAAAAGTGGTAAATAACAATGAAAATCTTAATGAGATATATTATTCTTTGCACAGTACTGAGAGCTAAGAAAATATCTGAGGGGCTGCAGAGTTGGTTCAGCAGTTAAGTATTTCATGCAAGCATGAGATCCTGAGGGGGCCCAAGACCACCCGAGGTTGACTCCCCAGCACCTATGTGAACAGCTAGGTATGACCACAGAAGCTTGTAACCCCAGTCCTGTGGGGAAGAGCAGAGACTGGAGCTTGGGAAAAGAGCAAACTTCAGAATCAGAGACTTCATCTCAAGAAAGCACATGGATGAGCAATGGAGGGGAAATTTTTGATATTCTCCTCTGGCCTCTGCATATGTGCTCAGGGCACCTGCACATACACATGCATGCACACACACACACCATACCACACATACTACATACATGAACATGCAAAAAAATCAATTTGTGGGTAGGGAAATGATTAAGAAAACCCAAAAATTGACAACAAGAGAAGAGCCAGGCAGGTCTTAACTATTTCTTCAATAGAAAAAGAAGTGTTCAGATTTAATAAACATTGTTTGGTGTGTGCAGGAACATTTACCATTGCCCTTTATAGTTCCCTGTGTGCTTGAGCTATATCAGATAAAACCGCTCTGCATTTCTAGGCCCAGGCTCAGGAAAGCCTTTGGCAAGTGCTTCCAAACAGGTCTGTTTGTTGCAGATTGCTGGTCTTTAAACATTTGCCAGCACACCACCCCATCATAGCTAAAAAAATAAATAAATAAATAAAGCTTGCTTGCTTGCTTTTGGCAAAAGCAAGGACCAGAAGGGATCTTCATCTTGAATATAAAAGACTCTACTCAGGCACTTTCAAGGTCAACCAAGGGGCATGTTTATTTTTGTAGTGCTGGGGATGGAGCCCACATCTTCACAGAGTTACACCTCAGCTCTTATTTTTGAAGTGGGTCTGCCACACTGTCCAGGCTGGCCTTCTGGACTCAAGCAGTCTGTCTGTCCCCCTCCCCCCAAGGCTGAGATGTTAACTAAGAGATACCACACTCAGAGGAAGATTATCATCCAACTGTGCCTAAAATTGTGTTTGCATTGCACTGGAATTCCCAGAAGCACCAGAGAGATCCCTGGTCATGTTCCCTACGCCCAGCCAGCCTTCCCAACCCTCTTCAAGTGAGCTTATCTGTGGCCAAGTCCGCATTCTGAATAGTAGTCTGCTAAAAACTTCCTGACCCTGAAGCAGAAAGTCTTAAGAGCATTTCTGGTAAGTGATGAACTAAACTCTTGACTTCTGGGAGCAGGCTACTCAAGGTTTCAAACTTTGTCCTTTGAAAGGTTCCATTAGATGCTTAGGACGGAACTGAAATGTTGCCAAAGCCAAGAAAAATAAAGTGATTTTTTTTCAAAAAGAATCTTCAGTCTCTTGTCTTTTTTTTTTTTTTGACACATTAATAGCAACAGGGTTAAATGGCTTTATACTTTAACCCATGACATGAGTGCATCTTAAACAAGATCCAAACCTGCTGAAAGTGGGCTGGGACGTGGTCACTACCCCAAGCGCAGGGAAACACCGACCCACCAAATCCCAAGGAAACCTCAGGCAGGTGGGTGATGTCGCAGCCTTCTCGCCCTCCAGGGACCCAGCGAGTCGGGGAGAGAAGCGGGGAGACGCCCGGGCGGAGGGAGGCGAGGCAGGGGGATCGCAAGCCCAGCCCAGACGGCAAGGCCCGGGCTGAGTAGAGACCGGGTGACATTATTCCCGGGCCGAGGAGCCGTCCTCCGGGGAGGAGCCCGCAGCCCCGGGCCCAGGCTCCGCGGGAGCGCTCGGCGGACACCGAGCCGCGGCCCCACAGGAAGCGCTCGCGTCTCCGCAGCCGCGGCGGCCGCAGATAAGCCATTGTGTCCGCGCCGAGGGCGGGAGGGCGGCCCTGCGCCGGCGCGGGCGGGCAGGCGGCGGGCTCGCTGCTGGCCGGGCGCCCGGGACCCGCCCCCCCC
>PVHP010018455.1:21201-33237 GCA_004024765.1 Zapus hudsonius | reverse complement strand
AAACACAGAAACAAAGCAAAAAAGAAAAGAAAAAAGATTTCATGTGCTTGACTAGTCACCTGCTGGTGGGGTTTGGCTCATTTCCAAATTTTAGATATTATAAAGTTGTTTAGAACATTCTTATATGTATCTTTGTGTGTGTATATGACTTCCTTACTCTTGAAAAGTCTTTAGGAATCTACTGGATGGTTCATTGCCAATTTTTTTTCAAAGTAACTACAATTTTACACTTTTACTAACAATTTGTATTCCATTGCTTCAAATTCTCACCAGAATGTAGCACTGTTATTAAATAGTTTATCTTATTAGTTTAATTTGTATTGCTTACCTTTAACTTAATTTATACTTTGAATAGTCAAACATTTACAAGTTTTAAGTCAAAACTTTGGAAAGTATATATGGTGAAATACCTGCTTTTTGTTTGTTTGTTTGTTTGTTTGTGGTAGGGTCTCATTCTAGCTCAGGCTGACCTGAAACTCATTCTGTATGTAGCCCAGGTTGGCCTGAAATTTATAGTAATCCTCCTACCTCAGCTTCCTGAACTCTGGAATTCAGGCATGAACCACCACACCTAGCTGAAGTAACATTAAAAAAATTGTTTTTTCTTCAGTTACACTGTAGAATATCTAATTTAAAAGCTGGGAGGCTCTGTGAAGCCCTTGCTTGTGCACACGTATGGAGGGCCTTGAGCAAAACTGGAAGCATCCTGCCTTCATGGAGCTTAGAGATGAGCGAAGGAGAAGACATCAAGCCGCTAAGTTATCAGGCTCATTGCCAAGGTGCTGTGCAGAAAGGCTACAAGGAGGTTCAGTGTCCTGTCCAGATCTCATGCTAATTTCCCCAGGAAATGATGCTCTCTCTGTGTGCTCTTGTCCTTCATAGTTCTTGCAAAATACTTGATATAAAAATGCTGTAACTCCAGGACTTGTACCAACTGGCTGAACCCTGGGAAATGAACCAACACCCACCCTAGGAACCCAGGGTTCTCTGGAAGCCTGTGATAAGCCTGCACTTGATCACTTGGCCCGAAGTCTCTTCTTCCATGTATTTCAGTACCTGGAAAGCACACACAAGCTGGCACACCTACAATCCCAGCAATACAGAGGTGAGGCAGGAGGATCACCAAGAGTGAGCGCCGGCTTGGGTTATATAGTGAAACCCTGTCTAAAAAAAAAAACAAAAACAAAACAAAAGAAGCATTGATTTATTGACCAGCCTGGGCAGCATAGCGAGACCCTGTCTTCAAAACAAAACACACTCTGTGTGTGTGTGTGTGTGTGAACAAAGTTTATATTTAACTTGTTCAAAGACTTTTTAAATTTTGTTTTCAACTTGACACTGGATTTGATTTTGATGACTAAATATCAGTGCAGGGCTGGGGTGGGCTCAGTGGTAGAGTGCATTAGTGTATGTTATCTTATGTTTCATTGGCTTCTTAGAGATTTTCCCATCCCTGTAAGGCAGCTCATAGTACTTAAATTAGAAACTTAAGTCATGTTTAGAAACTTAAGTCTTGTTCTAAGTTCCTGTGGTTTACCCTGACCCCATACAGAACACCAGAGATCTTCAAGATGAGGTGAACTGTTAAGTCTCAGGTTCTTATGTAAAGCGTGATGGATCAGGTATCTTGTTAGAACAGAGGAGTTCCCCCATGTGGTTGGTACCATCTCTACACAGTGTTTTAGTGGCTTTTCAGAATTGGAGCCTCTATGAGCTGTTTTGTAGTTTTTCTGTGTGCATTTGGAGCGACTGAAACATCATACGTAGCAATCTTTGTTGATGCACTCCGACAGGAATCCTGCAGAGAATATTTTTAGTAACCACATACTTCCCTAATTCTGTAATCAAGTTTTCATGTTCCAAAGCTTACTTCACTTTAAGATTTAATTCTGCTCTTCCAAGGTAGGCAGCATAGTCAATTCTTATGGTAGAGTATAGGTGGCCTGTTTCCCCCCCATCCTGACTGCCTATTGACTTGAGGAAGTTGTAAAGGAATTTCTGTGTACCTATTGTGACTTGTAGATTGTGAGAGTAAAATTTTAGGGTAATCTTGATTTTAGTTTATCAGTCATGGTCCTGGTAGGAGATAGATGAATCCCTAAAGTGAAGTAACTGAGGAGAACTTGATAAAGGGTTAGATCATAGCTGTGGCAAGGACAGCAGAGCTGGAATGGAGCTCTCTCACCTTGGAGGATGACGGCAAAGGGGACATACACTGAGGAACTTTCTTTCCTCCTGGTAAGAAGGAATAAGGAAAGCAGGAGGTAGGGCTTGGAAACTGAAGGAGAAAGTTTAGCTGCGCTTTCAAGTCCCATGGCCTTAAGTAGCAGGTGCAGCTAACCTACGGTGACCCAGAAGGAGGAAGTCAGGGGGATAAAGCCATTGTTCCCCTCTTCCCCTCCCCATCCTACCCTTAGGTAGTGGGCAAGTCACTCCTGCCAGCTTGATAGAGGAAGAGAGCTTGTGGCTCCCTGGACAGGAGGAGCCAACACCCGATGCAGTGGCTCCCACCACCTTGACGACCTGATAGGATTTAGATACTTGCCTCAGGCACACACGAGATGAGTGAGGCTCCTGGTGGTCAGATGGATCATGATGGGAAGCTGGTTAATAACTGTAATTAAGAAAGTCACCAGACATGGTGCCACACACCTTTAATCTCAGAGGTAGAAGGATTGCTTTGAGTTTGAGGCCAGCCTGGAACTACAGAGTGAATTCCAGGTCAGCCTGAGCTAGAGCAAGACCTACCCCCCAAAAAACAAAACAAAACAAAACAAAAAGTCTTGTCAAGCTAGGTATGGTGGTGTACACCTGTAATCCCAATACTTTGGAAGCAGAGGCAGAAGGATCAGGAGTTCAAGTTCAACCTCAGCTACATATATAGAGTTCAAAGCTATCTTGTAGGAGACCCTATCTTAAAACAAACTCTAATCAGAACCCTAAAATTTTTTCAGTTGGCTGCAGTCCTTTTCAAGTATTTGATGGTTCCTTTCCCATCATTGGAAGGGTACAAAAATTGAGGCTCCTTCCCTCCCTTTTATGCACACCACTGTCGCAGGGGTGAGGACAGTGCTGGCCTTTGTGGACCTTGGCTATCTTGTACATGTGAAGGACTTTTCACTTTTCCATGGCCTAAGTGATACCATGAGCTTTATAAATATATGAACACACTGCTCCCCACACCCACCGTCCCGTTCTGTTGTTGCTTTGGGAAACCTGCACCTTGGGAGCCCTAAAATTGCAGATAGTGTTTTCTATTCATATGTGCTTTGTTCTTTTGTTTTTGTTTGTTTTGTTTTGTTTTGTTTTTTTGGCAGGCCTGCTCAGTGATCCTTCTACTTCTGCTGTAGGATCAAAGCGCCACACCCTGTAAGCATGCACACATTTATGAGAAGCATCCTTCTGTCCTCACTCCCCAGCCCATGGATACCTTGTCCCAAGAATTACATGTGGTTTAAGACTCTTTGTTTTGTGTTTTTTTAAATATTTTGTGTTTTTGTTATTTATTTGTTTGCAAGCAAGGAGAGAAGAGAGACAGAGAATGGGTGCACTGGGGCCTCTAGCCACTGCAAATGAACTCTAGATGCATGTCATCTGGCTTTATGTGGGTACTGGGGTCTTTTTAGGCTTTATAGGCAAGTGCCTTAACTGCTAAGTCCTTGTTCTTGTTTGTTTGAGACAGGGTTTCATGTAGCCCAGGCTGACCTCAAATTCCCTATGTAGCTGAGGGTTACCTTGATCTCCCAATCCTTCTGTCTCCGCGTCCCAAGTGCTCCGTTACAGGTATGTGCCACCACACCTGGTTATTGGCTGTGCTCTCTTTCATTTCATTTGGAATATATCTCTGCTTATTTTCTTACAAAAATTTCTCTGAGAGAATAAGCAGGGCTCTAGCCATGTGCTCTAAAGTAGCACACAGTTTAAGACCCACCTTCTTGTCAAGGGGATATAGGAACCTTGCCAGGTATTGATGCAAGTGTACATAAATTGTCCCCCACCTTTGTTGGTACTGCCCTTGATGAAGAGTGGGGGCTCTCTGAACCATGTGCATATACTTGGAGATCTTTCCTGCAGGTTGAATTTTCTCACACTGACAACCTGGGAGACCCAGCTTTGAATCCTGCCAGTCTGCCTTGCTGCTCATGACCCAGGGCAAGCCCCCATCCTTTGAGGGCCTGGGCGTTGTGGCTGGAAATGGTTTTGGAAACCTTCTCAGGTCGTTTCATGACGTCATTTAGAGCTACCTTTGAAATTTGCTATACAAACGGAAAGGTGATGTTTTGTCTGCAGAGAGTCACACGCCTGCTTCAAAAATAGAATGCTCTGATAGTGACAGCCACAGTAGCTGTGACTTTAGTTTTTGTCTGAAATGAATGATGAAAGGAAAACAGGAGTGATGGGGGGGGGGAGAGAGAGAGAGAGAGAGAGAGAGAGAGAGAGAGAGAGAGAGAGAGAGAGAGAGAGAGAGAGAGAGAGAGTTAGTTTGTGTGTGTGTGTGTAGACACTTACCTACCAGAATGATATTGTGTGATACACTCAAGGATGTCCATCACTTCCTACAGTGGGTGATCCAAAATTATTTGTTGTTGGACTTTGAATATATGACGAGGGTTTTATTGTGACTAGCTAGCTGCCTAACAGGGGGGCTGTTACATGTCTTGGTGGTTGTGTCACACTGCTTTCATTGATCTTAGGCAAGTTTGTTAACCTGTCTGAATTTTAATTTCCTTAGCGGTGAGGTCATCCATCATATACTCCTTGAAATATAATGCATGTCACATGCTTCCAATGGCACCTGGCACACGCATGGTTGGTTAATGTTCAGGGAATTACTGCAGGTGCTTCTCACTACCCTTTTATTACCATTAACGGAAGTGTTGGTGTATATACTGAATTGCTAGCGGAGCTATTCAGCAATATGCTGGGCACATTAAATATTCCTTTCATAAAATGCCCACAGATAATCAGAAGCAGGTTGCTCTTTATAATGTGAATAAGAGGAGCAGGTCTTAGAGTATGGTTGGCACATGTTCATGTGTGTGCCTGGTCATGTTACTTCCCTGTGGCCACATGTGGCTGTCAGTTGTCAGTCAGTGATGAGCCTTTGGGACTATTTTTTGAGCTCTGTTCCTCAGGTTGCTGTGAGCTCTCAGGTGATCTTAGAAGGATCCTGAGATCTTTTAAGGTCCTGTAAAGGTCTTATGAGTTGTGTGCCTGTAGCCCAGGTGAGTCCATATGATATCTGGTTCAATTTTCACATCCAATCTTCACAAATGTGCTCATTGGCCTCATAGGAATACCATTTAAATGTTCCTCATTGAACTTCTCTCCCTTGGGTCCAAGGTGGCTTCTGATCTGTCTTTGTGTCATGGTGATTCTCCACCCCAGTATGTGGGCAAAACCAGTGAGTGGTGAAAGGCATCCTTTGCTGTTGGAACACTAGTTCTAGAATTTAAAGGCACAGTCTTTCCTTAAACATGGGGTGAGTGTAGTTCAGCAAAATGCCATGGTTAGATCCAGGAAAGACCCTGACCTTCAGGAAAGGAGGGCCCTGGTTATCTGTGGTCCATGGCTCCCTGTAAACTAGCAGACAAGTCAGTGAGCTCAGGTCCTATAATGCTTTGTTTAAAAAGCAAAAGTATGTGGCTTCTCCTGTCCACTGTACACCTGTAACCGGAACTTACTTGGCACTTTCAATAACTGTTAGTTATGGAAATAAGGTGATCAGATTATATGTGCCAATTAGATAAGATCATATTGGAACATTTAAAAATAGATGAGTAACCATGAGCAACCGGAAGATAATGTGGCCCTAGGATGGCCAGTTGTAATCCATCCAAGGGTGTCTCTGGGAGTATCATGCCCATGTGGGCTCTGATCACCCTCCATAAAATATTACTGCACATTGCATCAACACTCCTGAATCACCTAAAGCAAGTGGAGACATAGGAAAATGTGCAAGTGTTTGTACCTTCCTTTACTACATCTTCCTTGAGCTTTGAAATTTTCTTTATGGAAATGTGATGAATGCTGAATTTTACTCTGAAAAGTCTCACTCTAGGTCCAGCTGACCTAGAGCTTACTCTCTAGTCCCAGGCTGACCTCCCTCAGCCTTGTGAGTGCTGGGACCACCCTGTGCTGGCTACTATACCTGATTCTATTCCTCTCTGGATCCTCTACCTTTAACTTAGATCTCCTTCGAAACTTTTTTTTAAGGTCAGAGGAGAAACTTTTTAAATGTGCATTTTTAAATTTCTGTTATGAAGTTATTAGCAGGTGCATCGCCATGGAGAATACATGTTTGCATTATCCTGTGTAAGCGTGTAGTGTAAAGTTTGCTCCACAAAGAAGAACCCTGGACTCATTTGAAGCCTCTTGTCACTGCAAAATGAACTATAGAGACATACATCACATTGTGCATCTGGCTTTACATGGTTCCTGGGAAATTGAACCCTGTCAGGTTTTGCAAGAAAGCACCTTTAACTGCTGAGCCATCTCTCCAGCCAATGTTTAATTAGCATTAACTTTTTCTCTAATTTTCGAGGTAGGGTCTCACTCTAGTGCAGGCTAACCTGGCACTCCGTAGTCCCAGGCTGGTCTTGAACTCATGGCAATCTTCCTACCTCTGCCTCCCAGTACTGGGATTAAAGTCATGCACCACCACGGCTGGCTCATGTTTGACATTTTCCTAACCATTGCTTATCTGTCTTCTTTCTTTCCTGTTATAGGTAATCCCATGAGGTTTCAGGTTGGGAGAGAATGACTTAACCCTGCTTTTGCTAAAAGGTTTCCAAAGGGCGAAGCCTGGTGAAAGTAGTTCAGGAAAACTCCAAGATTTCACTTGGTAAAAACAGTTGTTTAGTTGTGTGTGGTGACCTGCCCATGTCTATAATCTTGGCACTTGGAGTGCTGAGGCAATAGGATTGCTCTGAGTGTGAGGGCAGCTTACAATACGTAGCAAATTCTAAGCCACCCTGGGCTACAGAGTGAGATCCTGTCTCCAAAACAAAACTACCAAAAAAAAAAAAAAAAAAACCCCAGTCATTTTAAAGATGCTAGCTCTCTGGCCTTCTGATTTGGAATATGAGGGAGTGTGTGTGTGCGTGTGCACGCGTGCGTGTGTGCATGTGTGCGCACATGCAAGAGTGTAGAGTTGACCATATTTATAACTAAATCTGTTTGGGATGTTCATTTCATTAGTGAGTGTTGTTACTGTGTTAGCGCTGATCTGCCAAGTACAAGAAATAACTCTTTCCAACCAAACCAGTAGTTTTGGGAGCTGTCTGCCTCCGTGGGATTCAAGTGCAGGCCCAAGGGTCTGACCTCGCCACATGGCAGTGACTTTGGGGGCTGGTGGTGAGCAGGAGGATGAAATAGCAGGATCCAGCCAGGAGTAACAGGGAGCCCAGCCCCCAGCCACAGTTCTGGGGGTTCTCATCGACCACTGATGGTTTTCACCCATAGCATGCTTTCCTAGAGATTAATTTGGTTTTAATCAAATCTTATGATTATTTTGGTTTTATGTAGGTGCTAATGCAAAGAGATTATTGATTCTTCCCACATGATTAGCACACACGCACACCTGCCATCTCTTCTGCCTGGAATGACCCAGGCACACACAGCGAGCAGGTGACATCCAGAGGATCTGAGGAGTGCCTCAGACTCTTCACAGAGCTCACGACTGAACGTCCCACAAGCGGCACATTAGTGTTGATTTCCATCTTTATCGCTTTTAGAGCATGACTGTAAAGTCATCACACGCCGATGGTAGGAAGAGCAGCGATTTCTGAATCTGATATGGAGAGGACATGTCATCAGCGAGTTTAAAATAGTCCACAGTGGGCTGCCAGGCCCTGGACTGGCCTGCCTTCCTGACAGAGCAGCACCAAGCTCACTGGACAGGCTCTTGATTTTAGTGGGGAAAACCCCCAACAAAAAACAAGGGGCACGTTTAGACATTTAAAAACACTGGGGAACACTTAAGGAATTTTTTAAAAATCTGCTTCTGGATTAACTAACTGCCTGCTTCTTACAGGAACGAACAGTGATGTGTCTAGAAAAACATTCTTCTCAGTCAGTATTACTTTTCTCCCTCCTGCTTCTCCTCCCAGGTACTTGGCTAGCTTCTGAGATGACAGCTTTCTTAATAGTTTTGAAATTTAAAGGATTCTCTGCTGTCATTAGGCCATAAATGATACAACTTTAGGTAGGACACAAGTGCCTCTAGGAATCCCTCAGACGCTGAGCATTTTGTTCTGTATGTTTTTGTTTTTTTGCTTACTTATGTATTTGTTTATGGAGACAGGAACTCATGTATCTCAGACTGGCCTTGATTTCATTATAGTCAAGAATGACTTTGAACCTTGGATCTGCTGTCTTTAACTCCCAGGGCTGGGATTCCAGACTTGTATCCTTACATCTGCTTATGTGATGCGCAGGGTGCACGCTGGATACGCTCTCTGCCAGCTGAGCTACATCAGCCCATCCAGTATCTTGAGGCCAGGACAGCTCGATCATTTGTTAGCTTAACCTTTCTCTCCTATTTTTTCCTCCAATTATCACCTAACTTATGTGACCAGAGAGGAGAATTCAGTGGACTCCTGCCTCTTACAGACCTCATAACAGGCTGTGTGTGCAATGTATATAGAGTATCATTGCCTTTAGGCCCAGCCAGACTCTTGGGGAAGATAGCATTATCACCAAGGTGCATACAAAAAAATTGGTAATCCAAGAGAACAAGGGCCCCACCCCCAGTCACTTAACACTTAGACAAGAACCATACAGGTCAATACCCTTGCTTGGAGCCTTGGGCCTGGGGATGCTTTCTGGGAAGATCTGACATTGCTCTGCTGTAGGTACACAGGCAGGAGTTAATTTGTAGTGTTTGCCTCTTGCCATCTTAAGACAGTGCGCCAGTCTCAGCAGGGAGACTCCTTGCCCAAGAGAGAGGCGTGGCAAGGTCTGGGGTACCCCACAGCATCCTGTGTAAGCTGTGTGCATGTGTGCTGGGCTGGTCTCGTACCCCCCTTCGACCAGCAAACACAATCCTATAGCCTGTCTTCTCCTGCAGCTCCTTCACCCTGAGAAAGTGGATTGTACCTCTGAGTCTCATGAGCTGTGTGTCAGGTGACCTGCTTCCAAAAGAGTCCCAGGAGGCTGCTTCTGGTTTGTGGTCCTTGGAGCCTGGACTGAGGGGGTGGGACTTCTACCACTGCTCCCCTTCTCCAGCATCCCTGGCATCTCTCTTCTCTTTAGGGCCAACTTGGCCTTGAGCCAGGAATGGGGGAGGGGCAGAAACACAGGTTCCGTGCACAGGGGGCTGTTGTGGAGAGCCCCGGGAGTTAGCTCCCTGCCCATGGTGAAGGGAATCCTGGGGAGACTTCTAGGCTGGTTTTCAGGTCCTGGGGAAACTTCGTGTGTGTTGTGAAGAATGACAACGTGATGAAACTGTCAGCAGTGGGTTCCCACTATAGAAAGTCATCGGTGACTTTAACATTTCCAACAGGGGCCCATAGGCCCAGCCCAGAAGCCCTCAGCTCTTTTCCCGCCTGCCCCGTGGGGACCTCTGGTAGGAAGCCCTGAATTCCCACCCTGGGGCCCAGATGCCTGAATACATGACTCAAAGCCCTTTGCCCTGGTGGCTAGGTCATTGCTTCTGTTCTATTTTGGTGCATGCATTTCCCGACCTTAGAAAGTATCCTCACACAATGCAAAACAGTGATGTGTGATTGTTGTTGCTGCTTTTTTTGGGGGGGATAAGCTGTTTCACAATTTGATCAGAGTGGGGGCCCTGCGTTTTGGAGCTCCGGTCAAGAGGAGCTGACTGTCAAGTATTGTGTTATCTTCATAGTAACAAGAGCTGCTATTTGTTGAGCTGTTGCTATGTGCCAAGCACAGTATTGTTTTATTTAATCCTCGCAACAGTCCCGTGAAGCGGGTATTATTATATCACACTCATTTTATGGACCAGAAAATTGGAGTTCAGAGCAGTTAAATATCACGCCTAGGGTCACACAGCTGGGGAGTTGAAATAAGACTTGCACTCTCGTGTTTATGACTACGGTGCCCATGCCAGGGAAGTTACGGGCTACCCTTTGTTAGCATAATTAATGTCCTTTTCACTGACTTTGCAGATATGTGGTTCTTGTCCAGAAAAAAGACAGTGTTGTTGATGGCCCACAAGTCACACATACACAATAGAATGATTGTCCTTCGGGTGATTTAGTTTGACTCTAATTTATAAGCCAAGAAGGAGATTCAGAAGAGAGTAAACTGCACCATACAGGATGCAGTTCACAGGGTCTGGGTGAGACATGGCCCCTTTAAAAAATGCAATATTATTATTGGTGAATGTAACTTATTCCAGTCTGTTTATTATTCCTCTCTCCATGCCTCACAAGTGTCCCCTTTCTTTTCTTGATCAGCACCCCCCCCCAATTCCAAGGAATCAGCCCAAATCCTTTAACTTTGTGGACACACCCTTACCTGGGTCCTTCTGTTCCCAAAACCTGCAACTCTGGATACAAGTGTGCAGCTATAGGGTAGCGTTTCTGTAGATAAAGAGCATGTTTGTTTACGTCTGTCTCTGCTTGTTTGTGTCACCATGGTGGAGCCCAGTTGTCACAACAGTCCATGTGACTTCGAAGATGGAAATGCTCCCTCTGGCCCTCCGCCATAAGAACCAGCTGATAATGTAAACCTCCAAAACCAGACCACATCAGAGCTGCAAAGGCTGGGGTCACTTAGGGCATAGCAGGGAAGACAGGTGTCTTACCTAGTAAGTTCTTTCAAATACCGTAAGCAGTTGAGTGTGTGTGTGTGTGTGTGTGTGTGTGTGTGTGTGTGTGTGTGTATGTAGTGTGTTCATATGTATTTCCTTATGGGTGTTCACATGTGGAGGCCAGAAGTCAAAGTTAGGTATGCCTCTGTGTCTGATATTTCATGTGGGTCCTGGGGATCTGAACTCAGGTCTTCTTGCTTGCTCAGCAAGCTCTTTACCCACTGGGCCATCTGCCCAGCCCCAACCAGGAGATCTTGAACAGTCTGAAGGGTTACACATTCAATAGCATATTGTATTTTTCTCTCTAATCTTCAGCCTAGTGCATTCTTTATTTTCCTTTGTCTGGCACTTCTAATCCATTCCCACATCTAGACTAGTTTTCCAAATTCTGATAATATAAACGTGATCCTCCCTCTACTTCCTCTGGCCTTCACCGGAGCCAATTCCTCACCCCCAAGCTCCAAGCCTAATGCTCTCTCCCAAAATTGTCAGAGGCTTTGACAGAGTTGCTCCCAAGGCCTTTTATTATTTATTTTTTCTCTTTGGAATGACAACACATGAAGATTTATTGAAATATAATCAATGCCTGTCTGGTTAGTAAAACATACTACCATTTCAGAATGTATTAGGGTAGGAACTGTTCCTTATTTGAAGCCTGAGGGAAACCCTCCCCCCCAGAGGATGTACTAATGTAATAATGTGAATATTAGTACATTTGGTCATGTGTACTGGCCACATTTGAAATCAGCTCAATATTCACAATACACAAATTTGGGCACATGGAAAATTCTAGAAGCTTGGTGGTTTTTAGTCAGTAAAGTGTTGGATTCTTTAGCAAAAGAGAAGTCACAGTAGCCCATGCCTGGAGTGTGGGTGCAGAGAAGGCAGGTAGGAGTGATGGAAGGGGTTATCTGCAAACGCTGGAAGCTTACCGAGTCTACAAGTGCATGTGAAATGCTGGCCATTTATCCCCTTCTGGTGGTCTTCAGTTTACTGGGATCATCTCGATGCCACTGTTGGAGCTAAAAATCTGTCAGCTGGATATAATGAAATGTGTCCAGTTGGGCATATTTGTCAGGATACCTTAACTTGTCACTTATTGATTCGGAACCTGCCACTGTGCTATACCACACCTCCTCTGGCACCTGGCTTTCTTTCACTGACTGAGAGAACGAAGATCTGTCCACAGCCAGTCCTGGCTGTTTCCTAGTCTTGCCCCTTGATCACTTGTTGATCATCCTGCACAGACCTGAGGT
>PVHP010018455.1:0-21101 GCA_004024765.1 Zapus hudsonius | reverse complement strand
GGATCGCTGTGAGTTCAAGGCCACCCTGAGACTATATAGTGAATTCCAGGTCAGCCTGGGCTAGAGTGAGACCCTACCTCGAAAAACCAACCAACCAACCAACCAACCAACAAATAAATAAATAAATAAAATGTCTTACAGGTCTGTGCTGGGAAGGTGCTTGCCTCACTAGCAAGGAGGACCTGAACCCATCCCAAGAGCTACCAAAAACTCTGGGCATGACAATACGTTTGTAATCCCCGTGTTTGTAGAGACGGATGGCTCCCTGGGCTTTCTGGCCAGCCAGTCTAACCTCATAGTGGTGCTTCCAGCCAGAAAGAGAGAGGCCCTGCCCCTTGCTCCCCTCACTTCCCCCCAAAGAGCGACGGTGTTTCTAAGGTTGTCCTATGGCCTTCACATACGGACACAAACCTGCACACATGGCAATATGCACACAGCCCTTAATTGTCCAGATGATTAAACTGTGAGTGTTGATGCGTTATGTTTAGGTAGGTGCTGGCTCTTGACGTGGCTGTGTGGGCTCATCCAAGACTGTCCAGGTTGCCCTGCCTGCTGCTGTTACTAAGACTTAAACAGTCTTTTAACGTGTGCCGTGAATGCATAAGGATTGTCAGAAAACTGGGCAACTGATGACTGAAATACACTTTATACAGGATTCTTTAAATGTGTTTGGAATAATTTCAGTTTCGTGCTCCTTTGATGGGATTGTTTTTGGACTTTATGTTAGTTAAAACGTTTTCTTGTTTGCTTTTCAAATATCGGAAGACAACACCAGCCCCCCTCCCCCAAGTACAGCAGTTGAGGAGACTAAGGAGGTCGTGGCTGGAAGCATGGGGTGGGTGTGGGCTTAGGTAATTTAACTTCTTTTCTTTCCAAATCAGTAACTATTTACAAATGACCTTATCAAACAGTTTGGGTACATTCGTCACTTGGAAGCGTGCAGTCAGCCACTGCTCTTTGGCCTGCTGCCAGTCCATGGGCCTCAGGGGAAGCACCTTTTTTTCTCCTTCTGTTTTTTTTTTTTTCTATTTTAAATATGTTGATTATAGACCAAATGCCTCCCTCCAGCCCCAAAGGGGGCCTTAGAGGAAGCTTCCCTCTCTCCATGGAACACTTTTCGGAAATGTGCACTTGAAAGCTTGACTCTCAAGATGCAGGAGCAGCTTGCTGGGAACTCAGGGATCCAAAAGATAAATACTGGATTCTGGCTTAGGTTCGCCATTGTTCCTTGATATCTTTTGTTTCTTGGGGAAGGAAATTATAAATTCCATTCCAAGCATAAGTGTTCTTTTGTGAACAAGTTGGGGAAAGAAAAAAAAAAGTGGATCACTTTTCTATGTAAGATGGTACCACAGGTTTAGAGCAGAAATGGAGAACTAAGAGTATTTTAGCCCTCTTAGGCAACATTTGAAACTTGACCAAATAGAAGATTTTTAGAAGAGAACAGATACAGTCTTCAAAGTTGACACTAAAATAGTAAAGGATTTTCACATTTGGGGAAGTTTTGATATGAAAATCATTGAATCTGCCTGCATCCCTGGGTAACGACATGTTCGTTGAGATCTGTTATATTTAATACAAGGAAGAATAAAGAGTATTGCATAGTGTTCTGTTTGTCAGGGTTCAACATTTAAGCCTGGCCAACAGTCAGTAGATAAATCAGAAGCTTTTTAGAATAACTGTAGCATAGTATACATCTACTTATTGAAAAATGCTTCATTCTGTATTAACACTATTGTATTTTAATTTTCTTTGCAGAGTATTGGGAAAGGATCATTGTGGTGCATAGACCCAGAGTATAGACAAAATCTAATTCAGGCTTTGAAAAAGACACCTTACCACCCACCTCCCACTCCTCAGGCATATCAAAGGTAAGCAAATCAAGACTATCAGATTCTTTTTTAAATGTCTACTGAAATTGCATTATTTTGGTAGAGAAGGTGTGGAGACTAATTTAATAGGCTACATGAAATTTTAAAAATAACCGCAGGTACATGAGAAAGAGATTAAGTATTATTAGGAGGTCTCTCCATTGTTGTATTGCTTGCAAACCTTACCGCTTCTGCTGCTTTGGAGGAGTGTGTTTCCAGAAGGCTTCATGGTGGGTGAAATAATGTCTTCCTGGGTAGAAACATTGACAGAACAAGGCTGACAGCTCTCATATCTGAGTGTCACGGTGTGTGGGGATAACCATACGGGAGGACAATTCCATTCTCCCAGCGTCTGACTGTCTCCACAGATGTGGAGAGGAGGCTCGGTCACTTGTTGTCACTCCTGTCTCCATGTGGACCAGCTCCTGAGTGATGGCTTTGTTGTGGTTACCCAGTGTTTGCTTCTTCAAGAACATCTGAGAACAATGGCGCCTTTTCCCGCCTCACATGCCCATTTGTCATGAGACTGAGGTCACGAGTTCCAATTTTTCTTTTTTTAAACAAATAGATAATTACGGGGGAGGTTAAGTAGTGTATCACTGTTCTAAGAAACATGTATTACATCCCAAGAAAGGGACCAAATAGCCCAGAACCCGATTTCAAAGAGGAGTTTTATCTATTCATGGTGCTTGTGGTTTTGAAGTCTGTTATCAACCCAGCCAAGGAAATTTAAAATACACGTTAGACATGTTTCTGTTGTGACCCTCCATGTAAGAGAGGTCATCCCTGGAGTCCAGGTCTATGGTCATTGGGAATGGGCCATGTCAGAGGCTTGAGGAGTTTTGCAGTCTACTTCCTGCAGGTTCTTCTCTTCGTGTGGAGCTCCTTCAGCTGGGAGCACAAAGCAAGCCTCTGATAAGGCATTAATGAAGTTCTGGTGCATTCCATCAGAGGCCCTAGACAATCGGTCTTCAGCAAGAGACGGGGAGGAACAGCTGGGCTCTCTGAGAAGACTGCTGTATGTCTGCCTTTGCTAGGCGATTAGCGTGATGGTAGCCATAGCAACTGGAGCGTCTCCATAGCAACGCATAGCCGGGACAGGTGCAGTTGCATCACAAGGCTGTTTGTTGCCTGGCAAAAGGACAGGCCATTAGTACTCAGATATACGCTATCGCCTTGGAAACAAATAACCCGACGTAGCAACTACAGTTGGTTTGCAAGGGGTTCTGCAAGGTTTGGGGAGAAAAAGCGTTGTAGGGGCTTTTGTCTGTGTTCATAAAAATCACTGGGCGCACACTTGATTTGAAATGACAACTCGAGGTCATATAGCTGTAGGAGATAGAATGGGATTTTTCCAGAGCAGCCCAGCCAATGTTGTAGAAATGTCCAGAAGGACAGAGCCATATGCTTGGTTTTCTCCTTGTGGTTGTAGCTACTCCCGACATGGACGAGAGCTAGGATTGGAGTGGAGAATTACTCCTGCGTGAGGCTGGTGAGGGGCCCGACGCTGTTGTGATCTTGTCTAGGCTCACGTGTGTGTGCTGCCCCCGCCCCCAGCCCCACCAAGTGCACGGCACACTGTCCACTTGCTTCTCCAGTTTTCACCTCAGCATCTCGCATCCTCGGGCTTCTAGCAAGTCAGAAACATCAGTGTTACTCACTGGGTCATATCATTGGTTCATTTAGGCCAGTGTTTTGTTGCCAAATGTGACCCCAGGGGGAACACTGCAATTATTTAATAATTTGAAGGATTATAACAGAGCTCCAGGGGTTGTGAGTAGAATGCGTACTCAGGCGAGAGGCGTTCTGAGCTGGCCTTGGCCTAATGACTTCATTTGAGTTTTAATATAGGCATAAAAATGCAGATGAACCAGAGCTTTTCTAGTGAAAAATCATTTCCAGATGAATAGTTCAGGTCCTGTTCTGTCCCCTGCAGTTCATTTTCTTCCAGTTACCCCGGGGCAAAAGCTGCGCACCACTTACTCATGGGGGTGCCTAGGTTTCACCTCCATCAAGGTCACTGGGTGTGGGTGAGCTGGCAGGTGAGGGTCTAGCCTGTCCCTTCGCATCGCATTGTCTTCACTCTGGGCACCTTCCTTTCTTGTCACCGTGGCATGAAAGCCTAGAGTTTGCTGGAGGATTCTCTCTTATGTAGAATGCTCCTAAGGCAACGAGTGCTGGATAATTGGAACGTCTGTGGCTTATGGCCTCAGGTCTAGGCACAGGGCCACTTGCAGATGTGACTCCGAGCAGCAAATTACTAAAGAGAGACCAAAACTGAACTGCCGTGATCTGGTGGAAGTCTACTGTGATGCAAGGAATCGAGGTCAGCCCTGCACAGGGTCACTGTGAAGGGCACAGGGAGGTGTTTAGCAGTTGAGGAAGATGCTGGAGGTCCTAGAAGGGCTGCTCTGGCTGGTACTCGCAGGTGTGCTTGGAAGCTATGCTGGATGGCGCTGCACAGGGCATCCGAAAACCCCACCCCAAACCTTGTTCCCATCCAGATCGAGTGCGAAATCTCTGGTTTCCAGTGTGCCTCTCAGACAGGTGAAACATCTGTGCCCAGTTTCTTTGTTTTCAATACAAAGTTTATGAACTTTTTTTAGGGGAGGTGGAGTTTCGAGGTAGGGTCTCACTCTAGCCCAGGCTGACCTGGAATTCACTATGTAGTCTCAAGGTGGCTTTGAACTCACGGTGATCCTCCTGTCTCTGCCTCCTGGGTGCTGGGATTAAAGGCATATGTCACCTCGCCCGGCTTTTTTGTTTGTGAACTGTTTTGGACTAAAGCCAGAGTTTGGTTGCTATTGTAGTGGTTTCCTCAGGCCACCGTAACAAAGTACCACAACTGTCACAAATAAAGGAAGTGCATTACCTCATGCTGGAAGGTTAAGATTTCTGCAGGATTAAGTTCCCTCTGCAGTAGTGGGAGAGAGTGTCCCAGGCCCCTCCCTAGATGGGGTGGCTTGCTGCCAGTCTTGGGTGCCCGCTGGCTTGTAGAAGCACGACCCTTCGTCTCCTTCTCAAGGTGTCCTTTTTGGAAGGACACTCACTAGTCATCCTGACTTAAGAGCCTCCCTTATTCCATTATGACCTTGTTTTTAACTCTCCAGTGACCCAGGTCCACGTAAAGGGACTCAGGGTCAAGACTTCAACACGGGGATTTTAGGAAGACATACGAAGTATAAAGCAGCAGATAGTAAGGAAATGTTCTAATATTTATCTATTACTTATTTGAGAAAGAGAGACAGAATGAGAATGGGCATGGGCATGCCAGGACCTCCTGCCCCTGCCAGTGAACTCCAAGTGCATTCTCCACTTTGTGCATCTGGCTTTGCTTGGGCACTGGGGAATTGAACCAGGTGGTTAGGCTTTGCAGGTTAGTGCCTTAACCACTGAGCCATCTCTCCAGCCTGTAAGGAAATTTTCAAAATGCAAAGTGGTGAGCAAGTGTCTGGATACAGGAATCAGCCTGAAATTGCTCCTGTGAGCCAAGCTAGGATGTGGGCCGCTACAAGTAGAAAGTGTCTGTGAGCCCATACTGCTAGGAATAAATACCGGAGAGAAGAGATAAATTCCCATGGAGGAGAATTCTATAGCACTGATGTCCATATTCCTTTTCTCCTAATGACTTATTTGCAAAGAGTGATATATAGAAAGTGATTATAAGGACATGTAGAGAGGAAAAAACTACCAGTCAGTGTATGCAGCATGGGTGGGAGGGGGTTGATAGCACATACCTTTATCATGATAAAGGCCATGACCTTGGCGCTATGGTCTCATTATTTGCACGGCAGCCCAGTACCTCAGGGTGGAAGCACATGTTGGAGGCTCACTTCATGGCAGGCAGAAAGCCAAGAGAGAGAAGAAAAGGCTGAGAATACAACATCTCCTCAGAGATAGGCCCATGATGACCTAAGGTCCTTCCATCAGACCCCACCTCTGAAACGGTCTAGTAGCTGGCCCTCCACCCTTTAACATATGGGTCTTTGGGAGGACATTGAAGATACCAACCAGACCAGTACCCATAGCCTTTTTCTAATTATGGGGAGAAACATCCAACAAAAGCTCTGTCCTCCCTGGGCAGTGGTTTCCAAAATACCTCAGAAGCATTGGGGTCATCAAAACCAAGGGAAATCAGAGTAGCTGTAACAAACTGAGGAGGCTGAGGAAACGTGCCGACTGACTAGGAAACGTTATCACAGAGCAGACAAAAAAAAAAAAAATGGACACCAGAAAGTACTTGAATGGATATGAACAAAGCATGGAATCTTGGCAAAAGCAATGTGCCAGTGTTGGTTTCTTAGTCATGACAGATGTGACGTAGTAATTCCGGGATGTTAACATGATGGGAAACGGAATGAGGGCATTTGTAACTTTCTGTTGCTTAAAAACAAACAAAAATCAGGTAGCGCCCCCCCCCCCCAACACAGACTGATTGAACTCACTGGTTCTATTGGTTTTAAATACTCAGATCGTTCCTGGCAGAAGCGAAGTACAGTCAGCACCTCTCTGCCCGTCACAGTCCACTCTGCTCATGGTCAGGGCCTCTGGCTTTCACTTGGTCTTTGTAGGATCTGCTGAGCTACATGAGGGGTGTCACAGTGATTTCAGTGCCACCATTCTTGCAACTTTTCTTTTGGTGAAGTGGCACTCAGCTGTGCTTTGTAGGGTCCCTGTGCGAGGCAGCTCTCGGGGAACTAAGGCCAAATAGACTTGAGTAAGGACTTCAAACCTTTGCAAAGGTCAGGCATGTGGGCTTCAGAGTCAAGGTTGGCAGGAGGAGGGAGGGATGTTATTTTTGGATGTCCTGCCTATTCCTCTAAAGAAAAAGTCCAGTGAGCTTTATTTGGATAGTTAGCCTGTTATGTATGACCTCCCTTCTTCCTAGATAAGGCCTTTCTCATTAACCAGTATGTGTGCTTGTAATGCTTTATTAGATTTACCAAATTGCCTTCCAAGTTCCAATCTGAATCCTCATCTTTTGATAGAAATACCCATTTTCTGGCCTTTTGAAAGGGTTGGCAGTGAAATGACAAGGTATTGAGGGTTTTGGTATAGAACAAGATGAATGTCCTGTACGTTGTTGACCCTGTCATCACAGTGTTTGGGAGAACAGGCTGTTGTATAGACTTGTATGTATGTGGATCTTACTATAGACAAACATCTCAATCCTGTCGTGGTAAATGAGGAACAACAGGTCATGTGATGGATCAGGCAGTGTGGCTTGGAGAGTGTCCTGGGTGATCAGGTTTTAGAGAATACAAATGATAACCTAAAAACAGGACCAGTATCACTTTGTGGGGTTTTCTGGTAGATCCAAAGAATCTCCAGTATTTTATGAATGTCTGGTTACTGTGATTCATCGGCTGTGTGTGGGTCTAAAGCACAGAAACCCTGATTAAGGGGCCTCTTTTTTTCATCACGCTTCCTGTATTTTGTTAGAAATCATCACTATAAAAATAATGAGGTGCCGAGGAGGAGATGGTTCTACAGTTAAATGTATTTGCTTGCAAAGCCTTAAGGTCTGGGTCCAGTGTCTTAGTGCCCACTTAAAGCCAGATGCACAAAGTCATATATATATCTGGAGTTAGTTTGAAGGAGCAAGAGGTTCTAGTGCACACAAATGTACACAAACAATTTCTCACTATGCTTGCAAGTAAATGAACAAAAATCATCATGAAATAAACACAATGACATCATACCTGTTTTTGCATTTCAAGAGCGTTGGGAGAGGGCTCAATGGCTAAAAGTGCTTGATGAGCAGAGTTCAGGCCCTTAGAACCTGCACAAACAGCACATGTGTCTGTAATCCCAAAGCACCCAAGGCAGTGGGAGGTGAAGAATCCCCCAGCTGGTGATCACGTGGGAAAAGAACAAGAGAGGGCCTGTCTCAAACAGGTGAGGACTGACACTCCCTTGTTGTCCCCTGACCTCCATTCAGTGCCCTAGCCCGTGTGCGCTGTGAATTGAAGTTCCTTTAAAAAAAAAAAAAAAAGCTGTACCTATCTTGCAAAGACACAAAACTGATCAGAATTTCATTGTGGAGAGATTGGAACAGTGCAAGTTCTGAGCTCAGTTACCTCGGTCTATCTTTACCTCCTCTTACTAACCATTTATTGCCCACCTCTGTCTCACCTAACATCCTTGTGACTCTCAGGTGATACTGTTTTGGAATATTGGAACAGACCATTAGCTTCCATCAATCCAAAGGCTAAGGATGTCATCAAGTAACACCTGAAGCCTACAGCAGAGATTTCTTCCCTTTGTTGTAAACCACCTTCCTGCTGTTTTCGCCAATGCATTGAAGAAGCGCCTTGGTTTATGACTTTTGTTCGTAAAATTGTTAATATGATAGAAGGTGGAATTTGGGCTAACCTGAATCTGTATTCCAGGGCCATGGTTGATCATATTTGGCTCCAGAATAAACTATGTCTTATTTCTGGTGAGGTGAGGACTGGGTGATTGACTTTGACAGCTTCCTTACACACACTCATCACACACACAGATGTATACACACAAGCATGAACAAAGAAAATGCTTCAAGAAAGTTTCTTCTGTTGACTCTCTTTTTAGCATGTCACCTTTTAAATTAATAAAGAAATCCCTGGGCATTTAAACTTCTCATTTAGATCTTTATGTTTCTACTTGTTTCATTAGAACAATTTAATCACACATACACACACACACAACATTAGTGGCCTCTACCACACTTTTGGCCTTTCTGATATTGAGGTTCTTAGTGAAATTGGTTGATTTTTAGTGTTGACTCATCACAAGTTTTATGTTATCCTGTCTGTTGGTGTACTTAATAATTCTTTAAATGCCTACATAGAGTAATACTGCTGAGGCCACAGGAGTGGTACACTAGTCCTGCATACTTAAATTAACTGGTTGTGTGCTGTGGATTGAACCCAGGGCACTGTGCATGCTCACCTGATAAATAGCCTTGGCTGAAAGAGTCAGACTGGTAATGACTCCTTTCGAAAAGACTGGGGAGGATATAGATGCTTCTGAGGTGCTTGGGAAACTTACCCTTGTAGACAATTAGAAAATCAGTAAATTCTTAAAATTAAGAAGCTTGTTAACATAACAGTGTTAAGTTCTCCACTCAGAATGCTGAATTTGCACACAGTTTATTCACTGTTTGGATAGATCCCATAGTTTTTAGCTTGTAAGACATCTTTTTTCTTTAGATTAAAAAATTTTTTAAATTATTTATTGGAGAGAGAGCAAGTGAACACACATAGTTGTGCCAGGACCATTTTCTACTGCAAAAACATCCTGTATGCCTGCTTCACTTTGCGCATTTGACCTTAAGTGGGTACTAAGGAATCACCCAGGCTGGCGGGCTGTACAAGTAAGTGCTTTTCACCACTGAGCAATCCTCCCAGACTTCATTGTAGCCTTTTTAAATAAAGACTTGTGCATTTAATAGTGGGCCGAAAAACTGCAAAACCTCAATAGATAGGTTTTAACTTGCTTTGAAGGGGTTTGTTAGATCATCAGGCAGTTGCATGTTTTAATCCAGGAAAGCATGAAGAAAGATCGCAAGGACTTAAGTGAGTTGCATGAGTACTACATACACTTCTATTTCATTGTAAGGAACCTATCTGATGGAAACCATCAATAGTTTTTTTTAGTGTCTCTCTTCTTCAATACACGTATTTGTACAAGCTTTACATGAGGCATTATGTATTTGAAGGATTTTACCTAGACTGTAATGTCCTCCTTTGAGTAATTTTCATAAGCATGTTAGATTGTCAGAAATCAACACAAAGCTTCGTTGTGCTAAATTTGTATAAGAGTGTACTAAATTATGCAATTAAAATAGATATAGAGGGCTGGAGAAATGGCTCAGTGGATAAAACACTTGCTGTCCAAGACTGAGTTCCCGAGTTTGAGCCCCTAGATCCCATGTAAAAAGCCAGATGGGAAGTAAAAGTCTCTGGAAGTTTGCTGCAAGCTCAGCAGAGAACAACAGAGGTCCAGAAAGAAACACCCCAACATCCTCTGACCTCCTCCACACATGGCCTCACAGACCCACACTCAAGAGCTCCCACACATGCATAGCCTATAGCCTCTAAAAGAAAGACACTTCTTCATATATGTTTTATTTTATCAGGAAAATTAGAAGGGATGGTAATGGAAGAATCTCCCCGTGTCGTGTAGGGGCACATTCTTGTGTGTGTATGTGTGTTTTTTTTAATCACAATGCTTATTTTACAGCATGAGTTTTAACAAATCCATTACTTGGCTATAATTTTATTTTCATATCAAATCACCTTATCTATTGACTTCCATTATGTTTCCTGAGGTGGTCTCAGCATATTTTTTATCTCAGCATTTTGCCTTCAGTGTGCCTTGCATTATACATTTAATTCTCATTCAGTCCTACATTATTTTATATAAATGGAAAACGGCCCATGTTATCTTGGAGCACTTAGATACAGGGCATCTCATGAATATTGAGCTCATTCATCCTATTTTATTCTGTCTTCACACTCACTTTGAATGTCAGACGTTGAGGCAGGGAGCGATTATTGCTGCTTTACTCAGATACTAAATCAAACTCCTGGGCCAAAGTCTTGTGCAGTCTTTGGGATCTCCCTTGCTCTGTATTTTAGTAGCAGAAGCTTTAAGATCTTGTTGAGTCCACTACTGATACACTCCTGAGGTGATGGGAAATCAAGAAGTTTTGTGTTTCTAATACTCATCAGGGGTTGATGGACCCAGTCCGGGTCTGGAGTCTTCAGATTTGCTTCTGTCTATTTGCTTGTCCAGATAGCCAGCTGAGAGCCTGGCAGCTTCCAGATCAGAGCACCTGAGGCTTTTTGAGAAGGAAATGACTGCATTCTGCAGAGCTGTTAAACCCAACAGGGAAGAATTTGAGCTCAGTGTTAGACATATTAAAAAATGGTTTAAAAAAAAACAAACATCCAAGCCGGGCGCACGCCTTTAATCCCAGCACTTGGGAGGCAGAGGTAGGAGGAGTTCAAGGCCACCCTGAGACTCCATAGTGAATTCCAGGTCAGCCTGGACTAGAGCGAGACCCTACCTCGAAAAACAAAAAAATAAAATAAAATAAAATAAAAATAAATAAATGATGTACAATATGAAAAAATTAAGCAGCATTTTCTTTGCTTTGTTACAGTGTAAAATGACAAATGTTTTCTTCACAGTAGAAAATAAACCCACCACTGCCACATCTAAACTTCCCTTTTCTCCAACTTCTGTTTCCATTAAATAGTTCTGGATTTTACAGATGGAGAAGGGGGAATTACGAGTAGAGATAGAATATTATCGAATGGCATAGTGGAATCCATCATTCATAAAAGAATGAGGAAGTTAGAATAAGAATTAATTTACTTCATGTCAGCAGTAAATTATCTTTTAATTACATTGATCAAAATTGTAGTCCAGGGAGTGGTAGATAATCTTAATCTTTTAATGGTTTATTTTAATAGTTTATTTTATATTATTATTGGTGTGTATGCTTGGTGTATGTGGATGGTGTGTGTGCATGCACACACATATGAGAAAGAGAGAGAGAATATGGACATACATGTATCATGAAGTACATGTGGAGGTCAGAGGACAACTTTGGGGTGTCCTAGCCTTCCATCTTGTTTCAGGCCAGGTCTCTTGTTTACACTCTCTTTCTTTGCCAGGCTCCCTGGCCTTGGAGCTTCTGGGAAATTCTCCAGTCTGCCACCTAACTGCCCGTAGGTGTGCTTCTGGCTTTTAGGTGGGGTCTGGGAATCTGAATGCAGGCACTCATTCTCACACCTGCAGCTTTTAACCCACATGGTAAGTGTTCCATGCACTGGCCACTTATTCCCAGGGTCAGTGTGTTCAGCCCCTCCAGGCTTCTTTCCAGATGGGAAGGGAATCTGGCTGCTGGCAAGAACATGGCTGTATAGCCCAGGGAATGCAGCGTTACCATCCATCTGTTCCATCAAAGAGGAGGGATTCACTATAGAAAGATTTGGGCTCAGTTTTAGAAGAATGATCTCTCAAGAGAGTAGTATCAAACAGTGTGAGACACATCCCGGAGGCTGGGTGAGTGCCTGGGTTGAGGAGTGGATGAAGGTGGAATAGGTCCCCTGGGAGGTACTGGGCAAAGCTGGACGTCCAGCTGCTTGGATTGTCCTGTGGAGACTTAAGTATTGTTGGAGAACCTCACAATGTTTTCCCTTCCAGCCATAGAGCTCTATGAGCTGCCGGGCATACTTTTATGGCGTCATGTTTACAGTTCTCCATGCCTACAGTGTAAGATGCAAGTAAAACATTAGGGCCAGCAGGCCCGGGCTTGCTACTTGGAAGCGAAGGGTCAAGCACTTCTTGAAATAAAGTCCAGATTTCCAGCCCTCGACGGGTCTCGTTTAGTGAGACTCCTTCCGTGTCATGCAGCTCTTGATTCATGCCCCGCAATTACGTCTCTTGTTTTAGTGACACTTCTTTGCATTTCCTTCTCTGTGAATAAGATGATCTCTGTAGTGTTTGGCCAAGCAGAAGATCATTTCCAACAGCTGTCCATCAAGTCACCCAGACCTCCCCCTATTGTTTAATCCACTGAGTTAATGAGAACACCAGCCTTTGCAGAAATCCTCTCGCCCCAGGAAAGCCAAGCCCGGGTCCTTGCTCTGTAGAACCACATGTTTTTGTCCAAAATTTCTGATCACATCCTTAACCTTTTGTATTTTTTTCCCACATCTTTTATCAAGGCACATTTGAGACTCTGCCACCTATGTGAAAGGCAAGAAAAAGGGTGTAAGAAAGCATCAGAAATTGCAAAGTTGTTACTAACTTTTTGCTGATTTTCATGTCATCTGGAGAAAACATCCATAAATCATTAGCCACGTTTTTGTTTTTTTAAATCCTTATCTTTTACGATCATGTTGCTTAACCACAATAGTCCAAGTTGAAACATGGGTACTGCGTGTTTACTTTTAAGTGGAAACTTCTGGTTGAAGTCTGTTTACCAGCTGCTTAATTCTACCTTTATCTCTCTAACAAACTTCGTACCTTCCACCTCCGACATATCAACAAAAGAGAACAGGAGAAAACACATTCAGAGGGAACAACTCATCCAACTTTTAGATCTTTTTTACCTCTTTCTCACCTCCTTAACCTTGTTCTCTTCCTTCCTCCTGTCTTACTGCCCATTCATTTCTTTCTTTTTCCATCTTCTCTTTTCCTTCTTTCCTCTCCAATTGTGAGGCTCAGTTTCTTACATTCAGTTCCTTCTAATCAAAAACTGTTCCCCGCCAGGCTGGAGAGATGGCTCAGTGGTTAAGGCACTTGCCTCTAGTGCCTAAGGCCCCTGGTTCAATTCCCCAGTACCCACATATGCCAGACCCACAAGGTGGTAGCCCTGATGGATGCCCTCTCTCTTTTTCTCTCTGTATCTCTGTATCTCTCTGCTTGAAAATGAATAAATAAAATATTAAAAAAAATTGTTCCCCACCCACCTTAATACCTTTGGAAAAACAGGCTCAGAGAATTTCTTTCTTTTTTTTTTTTTTTCAAACACAGGCTGACCTGGAATTCACTATGTAGTCTCAGCGTGGCCTCGAACTCACAGTGATCCTCCTACCTCTGCCTTTCGAGTGCTGGGATTAAAGGTGTTCTCAGAGAGAATTTTTGACCTTCATTCTTTTAGCACAATCTGTAGGCGGATGTACTATCTAGGCCTGGCTTCAGTGAATCCATTGGTCACTGTCCCCATGTCCTTCCTCATCTTGACATCTTTAGATGTTTTCATAGTCAGGCAAAATCAGGGCACATAAGAAGGGGAAAGGAGCCCCCCACCCAGAGTTGGGGTAAAGCCATTTCCAGATATAAGCCTGCAATTTCTAGAAATTTCACCAGAATCCCCATTTATAGGGAAAGGACAACACTAGTGTCTTTGGTTTTACCCTACCAGATTATAATTCCATCCAAGCCACCAAGTAAGTAGTCTTCTCAAAGGAGAGGAAAAAAGAGAAGGGAGGGGAAAGGTTTCACAGCAACCCTTTGAATGTAATTTAAGAGCCTCTGACATGCTGTGTTTGGCTAATGCTAAGACAATTGAGTGCACTCACTCAGCCAGCTCTCCGTGTGCTTTTGTTCTCTGCTTGAGTGCTTTTCTTCAGATCTTTGAGAAAATCTCCAACTCTGCTAATTCGGATTCTTCCTGAACTTCTTTTTTTGAATCTTGGGTTTAGCCTGAGTTGAGTTCCTGTAAAGTCTAGGAAAACTCCCAAGGTACCGAGGGTAACGGTGTGGATGGAGCAGTTAGTCACAGCCCCTCACTGCTGACATTCTCAACCTGTGCTGGCTGTGGAGGGGACCCGTAGTGGTCCACAGATGGACACAGCAGCTGGGACATCCTCAGGAGGAAGAAAGCAGTTGGGAAGCGGCAAGGAAGCAGAAAAATGAAAAAGATCTAAAGATGTCAAGCTGCCAGAGGGGACTGTGGCTTCCTTAGTCCTATCTCCAATTTTGCCACTTTGCAGGCCAACAGGAACAGGCGCCTATCCAGGGCCTGTGGTCAGTGAACTTGGTGCTCTTGGCCGATTTTTCTGCTGTGCTGGCTCGCGATGGAATGGGACTTGAGAACCACACTCCGGCCCTGCTGCTGACGGGATGGCAGGTTCCTTCCCAGCGCCTCTGCCATCATCCCTTCCCTATGTGTCTGCCCAAACCTGCTGTGCCCCTGATGTGTAGAGAGCCTGGCTATTTGGATAGGATCATTCCGGAAGCTTAGGAGACCTGACAGGCTGCCTCAGGAAGAAAGGTTCTAAATTTCAGGCAAAGACACCAGAATTGTCAGGGAGCTAATCATGGTACAGCTGCCACAGAGGGCGCACCTGTGTCAAAGGTGCTACAAGTCTGGGATGGCCCTGCGCCCAGTCCCAGCACCTTTCCTTCCCATGTCTTTGCACAGAAGCCTCTCCCTGGGCCTCTGGGATGGGGCAGGCACTTGAAAGGTAGAGCCTGGAAACCTTCCACTCCAGACAGACCACAGTCAATCTGTAATCGTACTTAAATCTCTTGGGAGTTATTCATTAGCCCCCACCCCCACCCCACATTCTTCAGTGAGAACAAGCTGGTCCTTCCTCGCTGCTCCCAGTCTTTCCTTTCCTGCCCAAGGAGGTTTCCCGCATGTGCTCGCCTGGTGACAGAGGAAGGAGCTCAGGGATATTTGGAGTTCACACATCAGTGGCACTGCAGACCCCATTCTGCTGCAGGTATGAGGGTTCCAGCCCTGTCCCGGCTGTGGAAGGCCCCCCTCACTTAGCAGCAGCCCCCCAACTCTGCAATGTGTAGTGTTCATGACAAAGGAACAATTGGACATATTGCAACTCCAGTGGAATTTTATTCTCACTCAAGCCCTTTGAAGCGGCTCTTTCTGACAGCGCTCCTCTTGCCCTCGGCTTTTACACTGGCATGTTCTGTCGTCAGGGTTGGGAAGTCAAAGGTCCATGGAAACCAAGTGAGTTTCTCTAATAGAGCTCTTTGATGTTGAGTAAAACAAAAAAAATCTATTTCTATCCAATATTCTAGACTTCTAAGAGGTGAACTGTGAAATAAGCTCTTTAGCATGGTAGGCTTGTTAAGAAGAATTTTAAATTTATTTCATCCTTCCTGCTTTGGGCCCTCAACCGTCCTGGATTTGGGGTTGGAGGCAGATAACTAAGCACGGATTGAGCACCTACTGTGTGCCAGGTGCCAATTCACCAAAGAATCCAGTGAGGTGGACATCACTGCTCTTGTAGGTTTGAGACCCATGAGGAGACCTGAGCCAGTGTGTGACCATGGTGCTTCTCTTCCCGCCGAAACTTGTCACCTGGTAGTCACTGTCTTTTTTTTGTGGAAACACTCTTCAGCCTCTAAGACTTGAGGTGATCCTGGGCTTCCCACTTGTTAAGCAGCTGTTTAGGTTTTGTAGCCTGATAGTAGAAGAGACCAGGACATGAAGCCATTGGAGATGGAGATAAGGGATCAAACAGTTGGAGGGGGCAGGGGAGATGGGGAGCAGGCTGAGCTTGTGCAGATGATGGAGGTGGTGGGTGTGTGTGAGAGAGGTTGACATTGTGTGTGTGTGATGTGCGTGTTTAGTGCATGCACACGTGTGTGCACATGTTCACATCATGGGCAGGTCAGACAAGAACATCTGATGTCCTCTATTGCTCTGATTGTTTCCTCGAGATTGAGTCTCTCACTGAGCCTGGAGCTTGCTCTGGGGTAGGAGGGGAAGGAAGGTTGTTCACCAGAAAAGTCCAGCACTTCATCCCCACAAGAGATGCCTTTTTCTGTGGATGCTGGAGATTGAACTTGGGCCCCATGCTTGCGTAGCAAATGCTTTAACCCACTGAGCTATCTCCCAAGCCCCCATCTCCACCCGATTTCCTGAGGCAGAGTCTCTCGCTTGAACCCAGAGCTTGCCAATGCAGCTAGTCTAGCCAGTTACCTTTGCCTGAGTCCTTATCTCTGCCTCCTGAGCTCTGGGATCACAGGTGGTCTGCCATGCACACGAAACATTTATGTGGGTCTAGGGGACCCAAACTCTGCTCAGTACCAAGAGCTTTATCCACTGTGTCACCTCCATAGGTATTGAGGGCGACGGGGGAGGAGAGTGAGTGAGGATCCTGGTGTGCTGCTCAAGGATCAATTCTGTTTTAGATAAAATCGAAACGTAAATGTGGGGTCAGGAAAAGTCGTACAATATTTTCTCAAACTCTAGTGATTTAAGTGTTTTGATTTCGAGGATTATTTATACTGACTTTAATAAGAAAAAAGGAGCAAAGTTCACTGTATTAAAAAGCTTGCTTATCCATTAACTTCCGTTGGAATTAGTTTTGCGTTTTTTTTTCCTTTTAAATATTCAGTCATCCTTGGGAATTTTTATACTTTATCTGATCTTTTCTTAACGGAACTTTGAATGATTTCTCTACAGAAAACTGACATGAGCCAACCACCTTTTGGATTCGAATGTTTTCTTTTTTAAAACATTGTGGCTAAAGCAGTATAATTTATTAATATTCTCATTAATATCATACAAACTCAGTGAACATTTGTGCAATGAAAATGAATTAATGTAATTTACATCCTTTGTTTGACCTGGGAATGATCAAGTGGTTTAAAGACACATAGTTTTATTTTGTTAAAGAGTAAGCAATAGCTAGGCATGATGGCTCTTGCCTTTCTGTGGTAGGAGGATTGCAGTGAGTTCAAGGCCGTTCTGGGTTACACAGAGTGAGTTCCAGGTCAGCCTTGGCTACAGTGAAACTCTGCCTCAAAACAAAACACTCCAACTTGGTGGTTCACGCCTTTCATCCCAGCAGAGTTAGGAGGGTCACTGTGAATTTGAGGTCAGCTGAGACAACATAGTGAATTCCAGGTCAGCCTGGGCTAGAGTGAGACCCTTCCTCACAAAAAACCAGGGCGGGGAACTCACAAAAAAACTAGAATAAGCAGTGACAATTCTTCTAAAGCTCCAATTCCAACATTGGTTGATTCACACACACAAAGTTGAACGTTTGCTAAGTTTGTCCTAGGATTACAGAGAAATGTTAATCCCTGCTGCTTATTTTGGTTTGTGTCTGTCAAGTTCAAGGAACTACGTCATCAACAAAAACTTAAGAGATGAGAATGATTTCAGTAACCTAAGTGACCATAGGGACACTGTGTGAGAATCACTGAGGCTAATGCCAGGCTCCTTGAATTAGATTTCAGATTTGGTGGCATTCTCCCTCCTCTGCGGCTTTATTGACATAAATTTGACCGATCTTGAATATTTAAGGTGTACAACCTGACCTTTTGATGTATGTATACACTGTAAAATGATTACCACAATCAAGCTAATTGCATCATCTCACACAGTCACCATTTTGTGTGTGTGTGTGTGTGTGTGTGTGTGTGTGTGTGTGTGTGTGTGTGTAGAACACTTGAGCTCATCCCGCACTCAGCAGAATCAAGTATGTACTGTTCCTACGTCACCATGCGGCAGAACTGACTCCTCTCATAACTGTGTTTGTATTGTTCGGAGTACTTTCTTCTATTTTCCCCTCACTCTTCTACTCAGGGCTTCTTTTTAGGATTCTGCATGCAAGTGCTACCATGTGCTGTTTGTCCATGTCTGGCTTATGTCACTTAGCATAATGGCCTCCATGTTCACTCATGTTGTTGTACATGACAGGATTTCCTTGCTTTTAAAGGCTGAGTAATATCCTTTGTGAATGTGGCTACCCTCTTCTCCTCCTCCTTCCATTGATTGATTGATTGATTTGTATTTTTTTTTTTTTTTTTTGAGGCAGGATTTCATCATAGCCCAAAATGATCTGAAACTCCCTATGTAGACCAGGCTGGTCTTGAACTCACAGTGATCCTCTAACCTTGATCCGTTGAGTGCTGGTATTATAGGTGTGAGCCACCGTGCTCAGCTATGTATGTTCTTTGTCCATCTGTGATGGATACTTACATCTCGGCTTCTGTAAATATTATCTGTGCCGCAATAAATATGGGGCTACAGCTGCCTGGAGATCGTAGAGATCTCTCATGTACCTGTGAGTGGGACTTTATCATGGTTCTGTTTTGAAAACTTTATTCCACTGTGCCCACTGCCTTTCCATTTCCCGAGCTTGCTTCTGTCCGTGCAGAAACTGTGTAGTGAGATAGTTGTACTTGCTTATTTCAGCTCCCATGGCCTCTGCTTTGGGTGTCAGTTCAAACGGTTCTTGCCATGACCAGTGTCTGCGAGCTGTCTCCTCAAGCTTTCTCTTTACGGATTCCAGCTTCTGGGTCGTACATCTTTTAATGTACTTTGATTTGATCTGGTACTTTCTTCATTTTCCTCGAAACATACAATTGTTCTTAAATATGAAATATTTAAATTTTTTATGTCATTTTCCCGATACCAAAAAATCGAGTGCTGTGTATTGAGTACTGTGTGAGCTATTATTGCTGTGTGGAAAGTTTGCCTTTCAGAATCATACAAAGAAAAACCATGCTGAGAATTTTTGTCCTAACTGAGAACACTAGAGTTCAAAGGAACCTGAAGTTAGGGGTGGGCAGATGGCTCAGCTAGTAAAGTACTCCTCATACAAGCACAAGGACCTGCCTTCAGATCCTAGAACCCATGTAAATTCTGGGTGGGCATGCCTGAAATCCCAGTGCTCAGGAGGCAGAGCTGAGAGGATCCCTGGGGTTAGCTGCCTAGTTAGACTAGCTGAAGTAGCAAGAGACCGTGCCTCAGTGAACAGGGTGGGGAGGGATTGAGGAAAGCTCTAGATTTCAACCTCTGCCCTCCATACATGCAGGCACACCTGCACACACCCACACCACACAAGCACTCGTACACACACACACACACACACTCCCACAGGAGAGAAAGTAAGCTAGAATCACCCTGTGTGGTGGTTTAAATGGGCCTGGAGTGAACAGTATCTGAAAGAGGTTGGGACTTGACTTTTGAGTGTGTGAGAGAGTTTTCTTCATGGTCAGTGTTTTGGGAGTAAAGCTCAGGGTAACTTTGTTTTGTTTTGTTTTTAATAAAAAATTAAAGGAATTATTTATTTGCAAGCAAAGTTAGAGAGTATGCAAGAGAGGGGGGAGGAAGGGAGGAGGGGGGATGGGCATGCCAGGGCCTCTGGCCACTGCCAGATCCATTCACCACATTGTGCACCTGGCTTTATATGGGTACTGGGAAACTGAACCCAGGCTGTCAGGATTTGCAAGCAAGTGCGTGCCTTTAACCACTGAAACATCTCCCCAGCCTGCAACTTTTTTTTTTTTTTTAAGAAAAAAAGAAAAGAGTACAATGAGTGATTGCCCATGGAAAGAACAAGGGTTTTGTGAAACTTCAGTTGTTTGTGTGCTTGTCTGTGATAATGAAACATTTATTTCTTACTATAGATGATGACCAAAAAGAAAAAGTCTAGCTAACGCTAGTTTAGTTCACGTCCTATAGGCAAGTGAAACACTGAAACTTAAGATCTCATGGAGACTTAGTGACAGATACTGAGTCATTTCTTCATCCTCCTTCCCGTACATCAGGGCACTGCTAAAAACATTCATCACCCCAGGTTGTCTCTCCATAGATGCCATGGCTAAAGAAAAGGTGTGCCATCCTCAAGAAGGAACGACGTGCCGACACGGACTGCGACATGGATGTGTCTTGTTGGGGACGTTTCTACCAAGGAAAATTAGCCAGTCACATAAAAGGCTTATTTACAATTTTACTTGCACGAAGTTCTTAGAACAGGCAGAAAATCAGAGCTTACTAGGAGGTGAGAGGACGGTAGGGCTGAGGAGTTAGCTTGCAGCTAACTGCCTGCAGAGTTTGTGTTTGGAATGATGAAATCCTTCTGGAAATAGTGGTGGCGAGGATTGCACAATGGGCATTTCCTATGTGCCACTGAACTGAACATTTACAAAGTGGTTCAAATGGCCGTTTCACGTACCCCAAATAGGCCCAGAGATGATGAATAAAAAGAGCCACACATAACATTTGTTTTTGGACAGACCGCATCCGTCATTCTGTAGGGACCCAGGCCCAGACCCTGAGGCAGACTTAGGAACCCTGGAGCAGTGTTGACAAGTGTGGCCTCCATCCCAGAATCCCTTGATCATGGTTGGCGTTTCCACAGGTGACACATTTTTTACAGCAGCGAATGACCTTTCATGCGCTAATAGCCTCGATTTCCAGCAGTTTGCTTTGGAAGGCCACATGGGAACATATGTCATGGTTTTCCTCTCAGTTTGACCACTTCCTTCATTTGATGTTGAGCCTCAGACTGCAGACAGATGGCCTGCTCTCCCTTACCCTTCCCTCTTCCTTTACATGACGGAGCCAGGCCCTCTCTGTTCTTGCCTCACGTGTTTGAGAACTAGCATCAGGGGCCCCAGAAGGGAAGGCAGGGGTGGTTTGAGAGGGGAACTGGGGGAGGGGTGTTTCTTCCTTGGAGCTGACTAAAATCTCTTAACTTTCAATGCCAGGTACTTTGTGCCCATGTCAGTTGCAGCAGGTGGAGTTACCTGATGGCAGGCACCCTTTTGCTTTCGGCTCCTTTGCAGAAAAGTCTGTGCTCTGCATCCACAATTAAGGAAATACGCAGGCCATGCCCCTCCCTCAGCAGTGAAGAGCTAAGGAAGTGCTTCAGAAATAGTATTTATGTCACACTGAAGTCTGCCGTGAGCGAGTGGGAAGCAGGGATGGCGTGTAGACGCTTTCTGGGTTAGTTGGGT
>PVHP010018454.1:0-33121 GCA_004024765.1 Zapus hudsonius | reverse complement strand
CCACCCCTCACACCATGGAGGGAGGGGGGCACATCTCATAGAAGCCAGAGCAAGGCAGTGATGCTTTCATCAGGAGAAACTCCGGGGCCTCTTGACAGATCAGAGGGAAGAATACTTCTAGCTCTTCCCTCTGTTAACATAATGAGGGGATAACCTGGTATTTAAATCATAACCACAGAGGTAAATCTGCATTGTCAGCTTTCAACGTGATTTACAAAATAATTTAAAAATGCATGAACCTTCTTCTTTATAAAGCATAGGGGTACAAAGTTAAATTCTAAATATTTTATCACCCAAGGTGAGCTCTTTGCCATGCAGCCATCACTCACAGAGCACATTCTCAAGCCTTCCATTATCAAATTCGTGAGAGCTCTTGGGGAGGGGGGTGTGGTGGTCAATTGATCAATGCCCTGGTTCCCCGTGACTCCTGTAAGCCTCCCTGGAAGTTTATAGTTCCTCATCAGAACCCAGCAAAAGCCTAATGTAATGACTTTTAAGGCTCCTCCTGCAATGTAGGGCAAGTTTTACAGGTAGTTTGAAGAACACTGCCATTACCCTGCTATCCTTCTTGGCTGGAAAAGATTACAAGCGGACAGGAGAAGCAATGCTGATCAAAGATCCTCAGTTGATCTGGGAAGAGAGAGAAAAATCCTAAACTTAGAGGAAAACTGCTTTGTCTTTATTGCTACCTTTCTACTCACTGTGCTCACTGTGGGATCTTCAGCCACTGCACAAGAAAGGCACATTTAGGATCCAACTCCCACAGCTACTGGGAGAGCACTGACACCCCTTTTAAAGGCTACTAATGCACTCTCAGAGTTATTCTTTTGGTTTCAGCTTAAACTCTTTGGAGAAGCTTAGAATGAATCGTCCAGGACCACCAAGCCAATTTGAGTTATTCTTGTAGGTGACCCAGTGTGAACTTGACTCATTGTAATACAGAACTGGGCATGGTCAGAAGTGCTAGATGCTACCTTCTTTCCTTTTTGAGCATGTGTTCTACGATCTTATATTGAGCATGCTCAGAAATGTGCCTACCCATACAGTACTCTCCTATATAAATATGCATAGGCTCCCTAGTAAAATCCTCAGACCTCCTTAAGTTATGAAATGCATCGCTTTATAAATAAATATGTGCTCCTTACTTGCTGAAGGTAATACAATTGGCCTCTTTTATTTTATCTCCTGGTTTTGCTTTTTTCTTTTTAAAAACTTGTTATTGACAACAGCCATAAATATAGACAACAAACAACCTTCCCACAGCCCTCACATTTTGCCCTCCCAAATCATCCTCCCCACACACAAACACACACAATCCCTTCTTCTTTCCAACTAGTTTCTCTTCTATTTTGACATCATCATTTTCCCTCCTGTTTTTCAGGTCTTGTGTAGGTAGTTTCAGCCACAGTGGGATCATGAATACCGTGGCCACTTTGTGTCTGGAAGGCAGAACTGTAAGCACTCCTCCCTTTCCTTTAGCTTATATTCTTTCCACCACCTCTTCTGCAATAGCCCCTGAGCCTTGGAGGTATGACAGAGATGTCTCACTTAGTACTGAACACTCCACTGTCACTTCTTCTCAGCACTTTGGTGAGTTTTGAATTTTCCCAGTGGTCACCACCACTTGAAAAGAGAACCTTCATTGGGACTCCCAAACCAAAATGATCCAGGGGTTTAACCCATGAGTAGAGCTGGCTCCTCCTTGCCCCTACAGGAAGTCAAGAGGTAACAGGACAACTGGAAGCACTGGCTGAAAAGAGCCCAAAATCACCCTGAGAAGACAATCAGATGTTGTTTCTAAAGCTGGGATCCTCAGCAGCACCAGGGCCATTGCTCAGATCCCCTTCAAGTAAACTGAATAAGAATAGATTGGGGGGGAGCCAGGTGTGGTGGTGCACGCCTTTAATCCCAGCAAGCAGGAGACAGAGGTAGGAGGAACCCTGTGAGTTTGAGTCCAGCCTGGGTCTACAGAGTGCGTTCCAGGTCAGCCTGGGCTAGAGTGAGACTCTACCTCAAAAATTAATAATAATAATAATAATAATAATAATAATAATAATAATAATAATAGATGGGAAAGGCACCCAGGGACCTGCCTGGGTGATTAACTCTCTTAGTGGATCTCTCTCACTCTCCGAAATGTTAGAAACACTGGACTGCAGGGCTCGTTCTAAGCCCCAGCTCAACTGTGGAATTCACTCTCTAGGTTTCAGTATTTGCATCCCTAAAATCAGTGTGATAAGTCAAGTTCTTACAACTCCCCCAACTCTGCCAATCTAATCTAGGAAACAATTGGGAAGGGTGAAAACACTAGCTAGAGTCATCAGCCAGTAGAAGGAGGAGGGGAGAGAAAGAAATATGGAAAAAGGAGAGAATGAAAGAAATGAGAGAGAGAGTAAGGAGGAAAGGAAAGGGGAGGAAAGCAAGAAAGATGTCATGAGAGAGAGGATGAAGGAAGGAAGGAAAGAAGGAAGGAAGGAAGGAAGGAAGGAAGGAAGGAAGGAAGGAAGGAAGGAAGGAAGGGAGTGAGGGAGGAAGGAAGGAAGGAGATTGGAAAGGAGGGACAGTAGAAAAAAGAGAGGGAAAGAATGGGGTGAGGGAAAGAGGGAGGGAGGGAAGAAAGGAGGAAGGGAAGAAGAAACCATTAGAGGCTTTTAAAAACTTTCTAATGCACCAAGCAAAATATTTTGAAAATTTCGACAACACTACTCTTTATGTAGTTACTTATTACGCGGTACTGGTGCGCTGTTTGAATCACAAATTGCATGCTAATGGCCTAATTCATAAACCATTGACATTCTTTATGAGTCCTTAGCATTCAGAAATGAAGAATTTGTGTTCAAAATATAATTTGCATTGCAAAATTCAATAATTTAGTTTCTCATATTCATTAATGCCTAAAACCACAACACATAACTTATCCCATTCCAACTCCCTCCTCAGGACAGTGGAAAAAGAAGTGTTGCAGCTGGGAAATCAAGTACCGCATTTTATGGCCACGTTTGGCAGCGTGCCGAGGATGTTCACCAGGAGAAGCCACACCGCCTCATCTCAGGATGCAGACACTAAGGGATTCTGCTGCAGTGCAGTGACAGAGCTACCAGGGATCCTGACATCTTCCCGGTTTGGGGACCACCATCTGAGATAATATCCTGCTTAAAGAGATGCTCATTTTCCAGGAAAATAGTGGAGGATGAAGTTGAATGTCCAACGTCACATTCAGTGTACTACTGGAGGGTCTGTGGGACACCCAGCTGCATCACCTATAGAGTTCTCGGTGAGATATCAATGAAAAAGTTGAGTGGTCCAGGGGATGCTCAGTGGGATGCAGTGGAACACCAAGAAATGCTGTCAGTCAGACACTGTATTAGTCAGGGTTCTCTAGAGCAAACAGAGTTGATAGAATGGAGTATAATAAAAGGGAATTTATTGGGGTAGCTTACGACAGTCCAACAATAGCAGTCTGTAGACCCACAGCTGAAGGAACCAGTAGCTGTTCAGTCCACATGGCTGGATGTCCTAGCAGTCCCAGTCCAGCCCAGAAGGCCTGATGGCTCCCTGGGGAGCAGTGGCTGACAGTCCATGATGTGAGGACGAGGAAACTGGATTCCGATGTCCAGAAAGGGTAGGAGAGCAGGATGCAAGTGCAAGTCACAAACAAGCACTAGCAGCTGGGGAGGAAGGAAGAGCGTCTCCTTCCCCTTAAGCTTCCTTTTATTAGTCTCCTTCTGGAATGCCACCCACTGGGGGAAAGGGCTCACTCTGGAGAAGGGAACTCCTCCCTTCTCCAAAATCCCAAACTTAGAGACACACCCAAGATTACTATGGATTTGACAAATTTAACCATCACAAGTCTTCTACAAAATCCTAAAAGGAATTTGTCAATCCTTCCTGCAGGCAAACTCAGAGACCCGCCCAAGATTATTATGGATTAGATCAAATTGACAAATTTAACCATCACAAGTCTTCTTCAAAAATCCCAAAAGGACTATCCATGGTCCCCTACCACAAAGACTGATCCAGCCCACGGAGGAAGATATCCATCTGACTGGGGTTGGGGAGGGTGGGCAATGAGGAATTGGGGATAACAACTCATTGTTGGCCCACTAAACAATGTAACTCATTACGGACAATAAAAAAAAATCCCAAAAGGAAATTTGCCAATTCTTCCTGCAGGCAAACTCAGAGATCCGCCCAAGATTATTATGGATTATTACATTGGTCAAGTTGACAAATAAACTTAACCATCACAGACATTTTATGCAAAGGGCTATGGGAATGCTCTATGAGCTAGAGATAGGGGTATATGCCTCTGTTACAAGACAGGAATCCTGCTTCATAGATATGAGGAAGCAAGTTGGGTTCATAACATCTCTGGCTATTTTTTGAAAGGAGGAAGGGTTTATTTTGGTTTACATTTTGAGTGAGTCCATTATAGTGGGGAAGGTATCTGGATGAGAAAGGTTTGTGGCTGTGACGGCAGGAGCATGAGGTTGCTTGCTCACATCTGACGAGATCAGAAGGGAGAGCTGGGTTATAACCCTCAAGACCCTCCCCCAAGTGAACTGCTATCCCCCTCTGCCTCCTAAGGGTTCCATAACACACCAAAACTGTATGCCAACATGAGCCTGCCCAAACCATGGCATTTTCCCTTGACTCTCATTGGTTCATGGTCATCTCATGATACAAAATGCATCCAGTCTGACTTTTAATATCCCCACTGTTCAAGGGTCCAAAGTCTCTGCTGAGACTTAAGGTAGTCTACTCACTGAGATTCTCTATAAAAGTGAGAAGCAACAGTTATATGATTCCCAAGCCACAAAGTCCCTTTCGTAAAGGGAAGAGGAATGGGGGAATAGCAAGATCAGATCAGATCAAAGCAAGACCGCAGCAGGACAGAGAAACAGCAAATCCTACCGCAAACTGTCCAGCATCTGAGGGTTGTGACATCATTAGCAGAGCTCCAATGGGCTGAAGTGGTCCACCCCTCCACCCCTGGTTCCTGTAGAACCTGTGACACGTTCGGCTTGCAGATTTTCCCAAGAACTGTCCCATATTTCTGGCATCTCCTATAACCTGGAACACCCATTGCAATTAAGGCTTCACCTTTCATAGCTTCACACACAGCCTGATCAGGAATTCTATGAAGGGAATTAATCCTTGCTATGCATTGTCTGCCCTCAGGAAGCTTCTGGAAACTTCATTGTACCAGCTTACACAACCCACAGCTCCAAACTCTCCCACATGCCTCACAAAACCAGTTCAGGATGCCTATGTTAGGTTTCTCGTGGTAACAACCCCACTTTTTGGTACCAATTTTCTATATTAGTTGCTTTTCTCATTGTTGTGACCAAATTCTTGACAGGAAGCAGCTCAAGAGAGGAAGAGTTCATTTTAGTTCATAATTGGAGAGTACAGTCTGTCGTGGTGAGGAAGGCATGATAGCCCATCTTTTAAAAAGCATTCAAGACCATGTAGTGAGTTCTTAGACAACCTGAGCTTCTTTATGAGACCCTATCTCAAAAATAAAATAAATTTAAAAGAGAAAAATTCTAGAAACTCAAATTCTGACACGAGAACCATGACAAAAATTGGGCACTATTCACTCCTGTCTGGATAAGTCTGTATCTTAAAATTGGTATCTATGGTCATAAAAGGCTACTACTATAGTCTGCTTTCTCATCACTGTCACAAAGAACCCGACCAAAAGCAGCTTGTGGAAGGAAAGTCTTTATTTTGGCTTAAGACTTAAGGGGAGGCTCCATGATGGCAGGGAAAATGACGGTATGAGTAGAGAATGGACATCACCTCCTGACCAACATCAAGTGGACAACAGCAGCAGGAGAATGTGCCAAACACTGGAAAGGGGAAGCTGGTTATCACACTATTAGCCCACTTCCAACAATACATTTCCAACAAGGTTCCGATTCAAAAATTGCCATCAGCTGGGGATCAAGCATTCAGAACACATAAATTTATGGGGGACACCCAAATCAAACCACCACATTCCACCCCTGGCCCCCACAAACTGACAGGCATACATGATGTAAAATGTAACATGCCCAGCCCAACTCCAAAAGTCCACATAGTTTTTATTCATCTCAATGATGTTCAAACATCCCCATAATTCAAGGTCTTTAATCAAGCCATAATACCAAAAAAAAAAAAAACATAATGGCACAGAATATAGACACTGCAAAAGAAAGCATTGAGCATAGCAAAGACAGACTAAACAAATACAATATTTCAAACAAACATCAAATTCTAACTCCAAGTTTGATAATTCTAAACAGTGATGAGTCTCTGCAGTTGTCTAGATTTTTTGTGTTTCTTGTATTATTATGTATATATTTTTGCATTCCAGGCTATTTCAATGCTTATGGTTTTTGTTATCTTCTGTATTCTTAGATGTATAAATCAAAAGTTATATCTTTAGGGTAGGAGCTCAAGGTGCCAGATGTGGCTTCTATATTACTCTCAGAGTAGCAGCAGGAGTGACCCAAGCTATTGGAAATGCCTGCTATGCAAATGTCTCATTATCAACTTAACAGCGTTGTTGCTTTTAATTTCAGTAACTGCTGGTAGGTAAAAGAACAAGGCTGGTACACTAGGGTTTTGGTTACTTAGACGTGGGAGCAGTATAGGGTGAATTCCTGTGAAGGTTAGCATTAACTTTGAGAAGATGGATGTGGCACAGCTATCTGGGAGAAGGAAGTTGGGGTACTGATAGTTTCTGTTGTAGTCAGCTTTCTCACTGCTGCTACAAAGAACCCAACCAGAAGCAGCTTGTGGAAGGAATGGGTTTATTTTTGTTTTACAGACTCGAGAGGAGACTCCTTCATGGCAGGGACAGCGATGGGATGAGCAGAGGAATGGACATCACCTCTGCCATGGCACTGAAAATAGTGTCAGGAAGGAGTGTCAAATACTGGCAAGGGGAAACTGACTATAACCCCCATAATCCCGGCACTGACAACACACCTCCAATGAGGTTGCAGTTCCAAAACTGCCATCAGCTGGGGATCAAGCATTCAGAACACATGTGTTTGTGGGCGACACCTGGATAAAACCATCACAATCCACTCCTGGCCCCACAAACTAATAATCATGATGTAATGCATTCAGCTCTACTCCAAAAGTCCCCATAGTTTTGTTTTGTTTTGTTTTTGGCAATTTTTTTATTGTCCATAATGAGTTACATTATTCAATGTGCAAACAATGAGTTGTTATCCCCAAATCCCCAATGCCCCCCATCCCCATCTCCAATAAGCTGGATATCGTCCTCCGTGGGCCGGCTGAATCAGTCCTTGTGGCATGGGACCATGGAGAGCCTAGTATTCAGCCCGGTTCTCCTGGCCCAAGTGTGTTGTTACTGAGGTGTGCCATGCCTCTGGATAGTCTCCCCCACCACGGCTCTTACAATCTTTCTGCTCTATCTTCTGCTCGGTTCCCTGAGTTGTGGTGGGTGAGTATTAAGGCTGTCTTAATGTTGAGAACTTAGGGGTCTTTCTATCTAAAATCGTTGGTTTCTGTCTCTCTGGCTTATCCTGTGTTGATTGAATGGCTGTGGCTGTGGGTCCCTTGTTCATCCCATCATTCTCTGCAACCCCACAGTTTTTATCAATCCCAATGATACTCAAACATCTTCCAGCTGAGCCACAGTACCAAAAAACAAGCCCATAATGGCACAGAACATTCACACTGCAAAAGATGGCATTGAGCATAGCAAAAATAAATTGAACCAATACAAGATTTAAAACCAAACAAGGCAAATATCAAACTTGAAGTCTGAGAATGACCAGTGATGGTCCCAGAGTTCCAATTCTGCCTCTCCAGCTCGGCTACTCACAGTCTGAGAAAACTTCAGCCACTGCTGGTAGCTCTCCTTGGCAGCCATCCATAGTCCTGGCATTTCACCGGGTCCCCACAGCAACTCACAGTTCATCCTCATGGCTTCACTGGGCTTCAACATAGGTAATCCAACAAGCCTGCTTCACACTGACCATGGCCACTACTCAAAAACAAAACCGTGTTGCAAATCTAATGATCTTCTCCCTGGCATTTGCTACACTCCATAGTGCCAGGTGGGCTACCAACTTGTTAATCCGGGGGAACAAAGCCAACTTTAAAGAACAGGAAACCTTAGCATTCGGGCCCCTTACTTCAAAAGAGTTCACATTCTTCCTGCTGCCCCAATGCAGATCACCTGGCCCAATCTCAATGGTTGTCATCTCTCAAACAATTGCGGCTGAAAGGGCAGCAGTTTCCACCCAAAGATTTCATTACTTCCTTCTTCATCTCCATCTGCTCACACAAGTCCATTTGCATGCAATGCAACCCTGAACAAGTTCTCAGAACACAGGCAGGCAGATCTCAGAAAGCCTCTCAAACTGCTTCTAGACCAGTCCTGAAAAAGTTCTTTCTCATCCTCATAAGCCAAATCTCACAGTTCATAGTTCAGACTGCATTTAGGTCTTTCCAACCAGAATCTAGTAAGCTATACTTTCAGCACTGCAAGACGTCTCTTAGGCCAAGGTTTCAAATCCTTCCACATTCTTCCTGCAAATCAATTCCAAAAGGCCAAAGCCACAGAACCAGGGTTCTAGCAGCAACAATCCCACTCCTCAGAACCAATTTTTATTTTTTTTATTTATTTATTTATTTATTTATTTATGTATCTATCTATCTATCTATCTATTTATTTAGATGAAAGCCAAAGAGGGAGAGAGAGAGAGAGAGAGGACACACCAGGGCCTCCAGCTGCTACAAATGAATTACAGATAGTGTGACACTTTGGGCATCTGGCTTTACCTAGTGGGTACTAGGGAATCAAACCTGGGTTATTAGGCCTTTCAAGCAAGCACCTTAACTGCTGAGCCATCTCTCCAGCCATCTTGGTACCCATTTTGACTTTTGCAGTCAGCTTTCTTGTTGCTGGCAGAAAGAACCTGAACAAAAGGAGCTTGTGAAAGGAAAGGGTTTATTTTGGCTTACAGACTCAAGGAAAAGCTCCATGATGGCAGGGAAAATGATGGCATGGGCAGAGGTGTGGACATCACCTCTTGGCCAATATCAGGTGGGCAGCAGCAGTAGGAAAGTGTGCCAAACATTGGCAAGGGGAAGCTAGCTATAATACTCATAAGCTTGCCCCAACACCATATCTCCAATAAGGTTCTAATTCCCATATTGCCATCAGCTGGGAACTAAGCATTCAGAACACATAAGTTTATGGGGGACACCTGAATCAAACCATCACAGCCAAGAATTAAACATCTTACTGTTATGTGTCTGGTCTGAGACTGAGTTCACAGTACCCAGAAAATCACCAGTTCTCAAAAAATAATCACTCATTCATTCAAGAGATATTTTCTGAGCAGACATTAGTACACTCTTTCTCCTACAATAAACATACAGTAATGACCAAAATAAGGAAATCCCTGCTTTGAGGGAGCTACATTATACTGGAGGAGGCAAATGACAAGGAAATTGCCCATACATAAACAAGACAAGCAAGTCTGGATGGTGGTTAGAGTTGATACAATAAGAGGACAGGATAGAGAGTAGTTGAGATGAAGGATACTTGATAAGCTGCTTAAGAATATCTCCTCCAGGTAAAGCATGTGAGGTGTTCTACTCAGTTACACTCTTCAAATATAAAACTATCCCTATTTCTTTGGGCAGTCTTGAAGATAGTAAGGAGCCTTTTTGGCCCAGATTCACTATCTTAGAAAGAAAATGCTATTGTGGGACAGACATTAAGAGATGTTGAGCCTTTTCTTCAACCTACCCCACTCCCTTGAACTGTAACTGGTATCATGCCCCTCGTTCATTTAATAAACTTTGAGTAAGTACCTTAAGAAGAAAGAATGACAGAAATCTCCCCTGGAGCTGGGGAAATGGCTCAGTGGCAAAGGGGTTTGCTAATCCTGCCTGCCCTAGTTCAATTCCTGGACACCTACCTTAAGCCAGCTGCAAAGTGGCTCATGCATCTGTGACTCCAACACCTACAATGATGGGAGGTGGGGCCTAGTCTTCTGCTGACCTTGACCCCATGGACCCAAGGGGTAGAAGACTAGGAAGCTTGTGAGCCAGTTTGGTATTTCTTCACAGCAGCAAGAGACCCTGTTTCAAAGAAGGTAGAAGAAGAGCAGAGACACCTCCAAGTTCTCCTCTGATCCACACACATATGCCATGACGCACACACACACACACACACACACACACACACACACACACACAAGCACACACGCACGCATGCACGCATATAAATAATTTTTTTTTAAAAAAAGAGTATCTCCTCTGACATTTGATGGAACATTTGAGCTTAAACTTAGACGACCAAACCCAGTCAGTAACAGGAAGATCATACAGGTGCAGCATTGTGGGGAGAGGGAGGAGCAATTGTAGAGATCCTAAGGCAGAAGCATGTTAGGTGTATTCAATAGCCCATTGGGATGGGCATCTTGTGAAAGAGGGGAGATGAGCCAGCATGGTGATCAAAGGGAATATGTGAGTGGATGGTGTCAGGAAAAATGATAGAATGTTTTAAGCAAGTAAGTGGGTGATCTTGTCCACCGTTTTGAAGGTCCCACTGTGTGCTTCATGAAAAATTAAATTGTTGAATGGGGTAAAAAGCACCTACTATGTGCTCCTTGGAAAGGAGTCATCATGGAAAAGCAAAGCCCACATATCAGAAGGACATAGCCAGACATCAGAGCTGCAGCCCCTGCCACAGAAAATCTGGTGGGAAAGCCTTGCACCCAGAACCTCTCTGGGAAGTCTGAATGTGACTTGTTCAACTTCTCCCTCCCTCTGTCCCTGCAAACTCGGCAGGCTTGCTGTAAGGGCGAGTCATTCATCAGCAAATCTAAAATATTTATTGTGCATATTTTAAAGGGCAAAGCGCTACATCATCTTGTTCTGCCCAGATGGGGACAAGGTTTCACAGTGGCGATGACTGAGATGAGGAGGTGTCAGACAGAATTGCAGGCAATTAATCTGTGCAAATGAAACTCTTCAGAGGGGACTGGAGGACTTCCTTCAGCACCGGAGACAAGCCAGCCCATAATGACCACATTAAAATTTAACAAAATTTGCTGATTTTAAAGAAGCAGAATTCTTCAATGTCCTGCATAGCCATCATGGATCCTGCCCCCAGGTCCCCGTGGACCAGGGAGAGGCCATGGGATGGAAGGTATAGGATGCCTTTGAAGGGGAACCTGGAGCCAAATCCCTTTAAATTCCTGAAGGAGAGCTCTTCAAGGCACCTATGTCCACAAAGCTTCTCTAACTGCTTCCTTTGGTAGAGATGGGGGTGGTCCACCAAAAGGGACAACATGCATCCGTGTTTGGTGGGATTTGGAAAAGTTATCAGTCGTGAGCAAGGTGAGGGTTGGAAGAAATCTTAGAGCCTTCATGCTCCTCGTTTACAAATCTATAAATGTGCTCAGCCCATGGTCAACACTGGATTCATGTAACTACATCATCTTCACCAGCCTTATTATCGTTGCCATGACAACAGCTGTAAAACAGGCACCTGGTCATGGGATTTGGGCAAATCTCTAAGATGCATATAAAATGGAATTACGGCTGTGTCTTCCCTGTAGGGTACTTGAGGAGATTAAACAAGGTAATATGCGCCCAGCACTTGGGTCCATGGTCAAGGTCAGCAGAAGTTAATCCTATCGCCGTCACCATCTTCATCATCCTCAATGAGAGACTCATCTGTAGGTCAGGATTTGCCTAGGAACTGAGGCTGTTGCCAAGAGGCTCTGGGGAGGTAGTGTTGGGGGTGTAGGTAGTGAGAGCCATCCTCTGGGTGTCTGCTCTTCCTGGTTCCTGACCCCTCTGTGCCTCAATGTCCCCCATGAATAAATTGATGATTATTCTAGAGCTACATAGTTCGCTCCCATTGTGCTGAAAGAAAATGTAATCATAGATACTAAGACATCATGAAGTGCTTAAAAGGGCTGTATAAATATAACATGGTGACTCTTATTGTTTATGAAGAAGAGGAAAATCTTGCAGCATTATTTTGATTCCTCTAGGTGTGAGATAGCCGATAAATCAGAAAATTGTCAAGTCAGAGTGAAACATGGGTCTCTAGAACTCAGAGTGCAGAGCTTCCTCGGGATTTCTTTTTTTTCTTTCTTTCTTTCTTCTTTTCACAATCTTTGCTGAAAGACATTTGAAGTGAAGTTAATAATTGAAACGTAATGAATAACTGCAGTTTAGGGTCCATAGCACAATGATAATTGCCAGTTTATTACTTTTTTAATATATTTGCTGAGTATTAATAATATTGAAATAATGCAAGAAGATCATAGGGAATAAATGAAATATATCATTTGTCAAGGAAAAAGGATTTCCAAACAGTAGGCACTGTTCTTATAAGCTCGGTGATGAATGCAGCATTGCAAGGAATCCTGTACGGTGGGGACATCACCTGGAAGTTTTGGTTCCTGCATAATTCACATCTGGTCAGATGAAGATAAAAGTACTGGAGACTTGCCACGTGCAGAGCCTGTCATCATGAATGTACTTCCTGGGGTCTTCGGGACACAGTGGGAAGTTCCAGAGTTAGGAAAGCTCACACCAGCAATCAGGCTGTCTCTGCTCAAGTCCCTTCTGCTCTAGAGTCTTCGTGGTCAACAGCCTGAAAAGAAAGGTGACACACACCTGTCATGCCAGCACTGAGAAGGCTGAGGAAAGCAGATCATGAGTTCAAAGCCAGCCCAGGCTACATAGCACATTCAAGGACAACTGAGTTACAGAGACCATGTCTCAAAAGTAAATAAATGAGATAAAATACCATAAAAATAAAAGGCATGAACATAAAGAGAATGGGGATTAAAGTGGAGTCCTCAACTCCTAGTCATTCATCTCTAAGAACACATTTTATTTTTAATGTGCAGATGGTGTGCATGGATGTGTGTTTGTATGTGTGGGGCACACATATGTATCACTCTTTCACCTTTTTTTTTTTTGAGACATGGTCTCTCACTGAACCCAGGACTCGCCGATTTGGCCATACTAGCTAGTCAGCAAGTCCCAGGGATCCTCATCCTTCTATTTCCCTGCGTTGGGATGATAGGTGCATGCTATCATGCCTGGCTTTAACATGGGTGCTAGGGATCTGAATCAGGTCCTCATACTGGCTTAGCAAACATTTCACCAACTGAGCCATCTCCAAAGCCACACATTTTATTATTTTTCTCTCCCAGTGACTACATGTTATGAAAGCTCTTCATAGATGTGTGTGTGTCTGTCTGTCTGTCTATCACCTGCTCTGTGAACTTGAAGGGACTGACCATTGTACATAATGAGAACGTTAACCTAGATGAAGGCTTTCCACTTTTGGCACTTGACATTGGGACAGTGGTCTGCCATGGGAGTATCATAGAGTATTATTAAGATTAGCATCAGAGCCAGAATGACAAGGTCTGCTGCACATTTCTAAAGTAATTTGTGGGGCTGGAGACATGGCTTAGCAGGTTAGAGCACCTGCCACACAAGCATGAGAGTCTGACAGGGTCTGATTAGCCCTGGGTTCAATTCCTCAGCACCTACATAAGATGATGGACACAGCCACACACACCTGCAACCCACGTCCTAGAGGAGGCAGAGACAGGAAAATCACCAGGGCTCACTGGTCAGCCAATCTGGCCCAGAAAAATAAAACATCAGCACCAGGTTCAGTGAAAGACTGTCTCAATGAAATCAAGTGGAAGAGTAATAGAGGTGGACCCTCCCTCCAGGGTTCTCTGGCCTCTGCATGTGTGCACATACTACACACAAACACACACACACACACACACACACACACCACCTACTATACACACACTCACACACTCAAATGAAGTCAAGGGACCCACTAACAAAACCTTTCTTGCTCTTCGAGGGAATGAGAACCACAGAAGATGAGGACCTAGAACTGAGTCCTGGGGATCACCATTGTCCATGGCTGGGTTACTCACCCCCAGATGCTACCAGAGGCAGAGCAGCAGAGCAGATGTGATGGGCTGGTCATTTCTAAACAAAGGTAATGCTTCCTTAGCTCTGGCTATGGGAATTGTACATTTTCATTTTTACTCCAAATCTAAAGTCAAACTACCACCTGGACACCCGATGCTAACACGTTCATGACCATCTTTTCCTTGTCTAGATACCAAAGCTTAGGAACAGCTTCCATTTGACATAAACACGGTGACATCATACCATGCTAGACTATAACCTGGTTTCCTTCCTCATTTTATTCTACAGCAGGAAGTTCTTTCCAAAACAACAAAGCCTGTAAAATTATTCCACTATATTGATTTCTTGTTAATAATTCACTACCGACATCCGGACCACTATCCCAAAGAAGCTATGAAAAATAACAGCTTTGCAGGGGCCAAAAGTGCACAATCTCCAAGGTAGGTTAAGTGTAAACAGCAAGGTTGGAGAAGAACACTGTTTATTTCACTCCCATTTGTGGAGAGATAAAAAAAATAGATAAATAAAAATAAACGGAAGGAATGGGGGAGGGGGGAAAAACAGGGAGCAAGCCCCAAGGAAAAGAACGTTGACCTTGGTTATACGCTTTCCTTCTCCTGTGCAAGCTTGCCAGCCAGAGAAAGACCTCTTGGCATTTCTTGTCAAATCTGGCCAGTTTGCTGCCTGCCATTTTGTGATGGTTTATATTCATTGTCAACCTGACACCTAGAATCACCTGGGAAACTGGGCTCTGAGGGTGTTTCTATATTAGGTTACTTGAAGAGGGAAGGCCCACATTTCCTTGGAGTGACACGATTAGGGGCCAGAGTCCTGAACTAGATAAAAAGGAGAAAGCTGAGCTCCAGCATTCGTGGCTCTCTGCTTCCTCGAGGTGGATTTGGTGTTTCAAGCTCCTGATACCATGCCTTCCCCTCCGTGATGTACAGTAGGCTGAAATAAACCCTCCCTTCCTTAAAAAAAATAAGATGTGAGTGCAAAAGGGGAGAATGTTTAAACATAGTTCCTCTTAAAGGAACTCTAAGAACTAATGATGTTGTCTGCTTTTGGAAGAAAACCCAGTGAGCAGGGATCCATTTTGTGTGCTCCCATTCTTCTCAGAATCTGGGGGTTCTGGGGGATGGCTCAATGGTTAAGGTGCTTGCTTGTGAAGGCTAGGTTCAATTCTCCAGGACCCACATAAAGCCAGATGAACAAAGTGGCACATGTGTCTGGAGTTCATTAGCTGTAGCATCAGGCCCTGGTGTGACCATTCTCTCTGTCTCTCTCTATATATCTCTATCTCTATCTCTCTATCTCTCTGTCTCTTTTTGTGTCTCTATATCTATCTCTATCTCTCTCATCTCTCTCTCTCCAAATAAAAATAAATATAAGCCAGACATGCTGATGAACACCTTTAATCCCAGCATTTGAAGAAGTAGGAGGATTGCTGTGGCTTTAAGGCCAACCTGAGACTACAGAGTGAGTTCCAGGTCAGTCTGCGCTAGAGGGAGACTCTACTTCAAACAATCAAATAAATAAATAGTAATTTGAACAATAAAGTTAGATTAATTTTGTGTGTGTGTGTGTGTGTGTGTGTGTGTGTGTGTGTGTGTGTTGGAGTGAGGTACAACTCATTCACTAGACTGCTTGCCTAGTTTACATGAAGACCTGAGTTCAATCCCCAGCACCCATAAACCAGGCCTGGTAATGCACTGGAGAGACAGGCAGAGATATTAGCATTTCAAGGTCCTCCCTGACTACTGTGGAGTTTTGAATGCAAAATGTAGCCTTATTCCCCGACTAGTGGATCCTTTGGAAGGCAGAGCCTTGCTGAAGGAGGCATGCTGCTGGGGGTGGGGCGGGGGTTGATTAATCCCACCCACGGTGTAACCAGAGCTGGTTTGCTTTGTCTTTCTCTGTCAGCTGTGGAAGTGTGGATAGTATAAACCAGCTGCCATACTATCTCCATCAAGCCAAAGTTTCCCCTTGAAACTGCAGTAAAATTGAAATAACTGAAATAAAACCTTCCCCCCCCCATAAATTGCTTCTGGTCAGGTATTTTCCCCCAGCAGTGAGAATATCATGGTCACACCTACATAGGATAGCAAGATGGGAGGCTAGTGAGAAGCCAGGGACCCCCGGCCTCTTGCAGGAGGAGGACACTCCACTGAGGGCAACCAGGCTGGGATGCAAAGCACCCTAAGGAGATGACTGTTGCCATGGGCTCCATCTCACTGGTGGTGGTACAGCCTACTCAGGTTCTCAGCCTATCCAGCATGCAGACGTCCATTGTTGGCCTACCTCCTACCCACCATGTCTAATAAATCTCTTGTGTATTTTATATGTGATATGTATATAGAATTATATATATATATATATATATATATATATATATATATATATATATATATATTCCATCTTCAAAACAGGGAAAGTGGACTTTATTAAAAGAGAGAAGACTACAGACTTCAGACAAGGCCACCCTGGGCAACACCAAATTATATCTGAAGCAAAAAAGATGGAATTACTTTGCATCCAATAAAAAGTTTAGATAAACTAGATTTGTTGGTGCACACCTGCAATCCCAGCACTCAGAAGGTGGAGGCAGGGGGATGAGGAGTTCAAGGCTAACCTGAGCTGCATAACAGGTTTAAAGCCAGCCTGAGCTACATGAAGCCCTATCTCAAAAAAAGAAGAGGAGGAGAAGAAAGAGAAAAAAAAGATTTCAGAGACGTTTTGGCTAGTGGTTCCAAGCAGGAAAGAGGTCTCAACCAAGAAGTGGCGTCAGAGGGCCATGCATAGTATGTGTGTGTTCATGGGTGTGAGTACCACAGCATGTGTGTGCAGGACAGAGGACAACTCAGGTCCTGGTCCTTGCCTTCACCTTGGTTGAGGGAGGAACTCTCTGTGTTCATCTCTGTGTTCACCAGGCTAGCTGGCCCACATGCTTCTTGGAAATTTTTCCTGTCTCTAGCTCCCTTCTGCCGGTTGGCTGGCACACTGGATTACAGATGCCCACTACAACATCCTACGTTTACAGGGGCTCTGGGGAACTGAACTCAGGCACTCATGCAGGCATGGCAAGTGCTTTATGCACTAAGTCATCTTACTGGCCCTGGAAAGTGGCTTTTGATTTGTATTGTTTTGCTTGGCTTGACTTTTTTTTGAAGCAGGGTTTCACTCTAGTCCAGCCTAACCTTGAACTCACTCTGTAGCCCAGGCTGACTTTAAACTCATGGCAATCCTCCTACCTCGGTCTCCTGAGTGCTGGGATTAAAGATTGGCCCTACCCCACCCTGATGAAAGTGGATTTTTTTAACCCATTCTTCCCTCTGCTTATAATAGGAAGCTATGTTCTAGCCGTCTCAGGTCTTAAATATATTCAGAAAATAATTGATTCTGTCAGTTTTATTAATGTTTTAAAACATAAATCAGAACTGTGATATAATTGAGGAACAGCAGTCTATCATAATGTAAATTTCATTCCCACCATCAATAAATCAGAGAGCAGCGAGAACCCAACACTGGTCACTCAGTCCTACTCGGCTGTCTGTGTGGGAGGTTGCTTGGCAGAGGGCTCCAAAAATTCTAGAACAATTCTGGAAATCTCCAAAAGACAAGCTCACAAAGCAGGGTATCAGCCACCAGGGAGATGGCTGAAGTGACACAATGGCCTAACATGGACATGAGGGCTGAGGGCCCTTCTCACCATGGACTTGAAGGCTGACGGGCTCCCCTCACCATGGACTTCCTCCAGGACAACATAGTGTCAGAGAAAAGCACCCTGATCTTGGGTTGAAATGCAGCAGACTGGCACATGCCCTACTGGAAGGGGCATCTGGTATAGAAGCTAAAAAACTCCAAACCAGAGCTTCCGCCTGAGGAGATGAAGCCCACAGCAACTCCCACTTCCACCACTGTGGCTCCCATTTCAGAATCTCATCCAGCTGCCAGAGCCATTCCCAAGCCCTAAATCCAGACCTCCAACGGCGTTTTATTTACCTTTTTTTCTTGATAACTTGCAACCGATGCCTCATCCTAACCCTGGTTAGAAACAGACCAAGTCATATCTATGTTTTATTTGTAAAGAAATCCAAAAAGAAGACAGGTGTTTTGATGTGCATGTATAATCCCAGTATCAGCAAGGCTGCAGCAGAAGGATTGTAAATTGGAAACCAGCCTGCACTACACTGCAATATCCTGTCTCAAAAAAAAAATCCCCTAAGGACTGGAGATGCAGCTCAGCTGGTAGAGTGCTTGTCTAGCACACACAAAACCCTGGGTGTCATCCCCAGCACCATATATACAGGGTGTGTGGTGTATGCCTGTAGAGGATCAGATGTTCATGAGATCCTGTCTCAAAGAAATTCTGATAAGGAAAAGTGGTCAAGTCCATTGCCATCCAAGGTAATTTATCAGGAGGTGGGGAGTGCTGGGGATTAAGCCTTAAGAATGCTCAGCAACAGCCCTGTCTTTTAGCTACAACCCCAGGCCTCTCTTTTTGGCATATGTATGCATGTTGTGTGCATGTATTTTCATGGGGGTGTGGAAAGCATGTTTGTATAGGCACACATGCACTTAGGAGTGCATGCATTCGGAGGCTGGAGGTTGATGCTGGCTGTCTTCCTCAATCACTTCTCATCTTAACTAAACCTAAATCAAGCTCACCAATCGGGATGGGGTCGCTGGAGAGCAAACCATAGCAATCCTCCTATCTCCACCTCCTCAGCTCTGGGATTAAGGACACCCATGCCTGGTATTTTACGTAGGAGTTGGGGATCTGTATCCAGTTCCTCAGGCTTACAGAGCATTGCTCTACCCACTGAGCCATCTCCCCAGCCCCCTTACTATTCATTTTGAAACAAGCCTTGCTAAGTTGCCCGTGAGTTTACTCTATAGCCCAGGCAAGCCTTGAACTATTCCCCTGTCTCAGCCTCCCCAGGAGCTGAAATGATAGGCCAACATCACTAGACCCAGCATTTTTGTAAAATTTATTTTCAATTGATTCATTATAGTTATTTATATTTATATAGTTATATAGTTATTTATATGTATGGGATATAGTTTGCTAACTTGATGTGTTGATGATAAAATTTAAGTAATTAGGGCTGGGGCGATGGTTCAACAGTTAAAAGCACTAGCTTGCAAAGCCTGATGGCCAGGGTTCCAGTACCCACGTAAATCCAGATGCACAAAGTGGTGCATGCATCTGGAGTTTGCTGGCAGCAGAAGGGGGTCCTGGCATACCCATTCTCTCTCTCTCTCTTTCCCCCATTCTCTCTCTTTTGCCCCTATCAAATAAATATTTTAAAATATTGGAGTAACTACCTTTTTTCTCCTTACATATCTATCATTTCTCTTTATTGTAAAGTTTCAAATTTCACTCTCTTAGTTCTTTATAAAATATTTGTAAGCTGTGAAATACAGCCACTCGTCCCTGCTGTGTGACGTTACCAATCAAGGTAGTTGTTAATCCTGGGACAGTTTCAGGCAAGTTCCATAGATTCCAAGCCTGACCCCCCTCCCCTTTGAGTGGGAGGTGTTTCTAGCTAGAGCTCAAACCTAGATGCTAAAACTTATTGGTCAGGTATGGACCAACCAGCTGTCTCTCTGATTTACCTGTCCAAGGTTTGAAAGTCACTGAAACAAAGTCCAGTCTCTTCTCTCCCCGACATGGCCTAGAAAAGGGATGGGGTAAGGTCCCCCACCATAGCCTTGGCTGTGGTGAGGGCTGGATTTCTTTCCCACATGAACCTTTTCCCTCATGATGGGAGCCCTCTGTTATCTTTCCTTTTTCTGCTTATTTAGCTGAATGGCAAAGATTTTGGCAAAAACCTCTCCCACATGTTCTCTCCACACTGGTGGCTGGAGATCACTGTCACTTCTTGTTCTCTTTTAAATAAAATCTCCCACTATACCTTATCCTCTGGTGGTCTATAATTTTAATTCTTTAACTTTAAAGACAAGAAGTCGGGTACTCCTTCAGTTCTGAGGTACATTGGAATTTGCTGGGTATTATCTAAATTTTAATCCCCAGCTCTGCTGTTACAATGCCACATCTGTTTCTCTGAAACCATCCTGGAAAACTTTCAATCTGGGGTTAGTGGGGGGAGTCATTTTCATTCCCTGTCAACTGAATCAGAATATTTGAATAAATATGTGAAATACAGGGCTTCGGAGATGCCACAGTGGGTAACGTACTTGTCACACAAGTGTGGGGACCAACCTGAGTTTGGCTCTCCAGAACGCACGTAAAGCCAGACGCAGGGGCTTTGCATCTACACCAACATACCTACAGCCAGGCTGGAGGTGGAAGCCGAAGGATCTGCCAGAGGCCCACAGGCTGGCCAGCCTGGCAAACGCCCTGGTGAGGTTGAAGGTGACATCTGACACCAGGCTGTCTTCTGACCTCCACATTCATTGTGGCACATCTGCGTGTCCACACACACACACACACACACACACACACACACACACACACACACACATGTACATGAAGGAGGAGAAGGAACATCCAGGATGAATGGACCCTAGCAAGATGTGGGGAGTAGAGCCTGGGCTTGGCAGGCTCTTTGAGGGCACTGGGAAATTTCCAAACAGAATTACCCCAGACCAAACTCGTCAATCCTCCCGGCTCTTTCCTAAATCCTCCCTCCGCACCAGAGTGTAGCAAACCTCATCTTCTGAGGCCAGATTGGAATGCCAGAATGTATGGAGATTAATCAGAGAATAATACAAACCGCCGCATATCATCATTCATATGTTTGACATAATTACCCCACGAGCAACATGAAAATGTTATACTGTAATGACTCCCAGCCAGGAGAAAAAACAGCCTCGCTGATAACATGAAAAGAGAAGGATACAGAACAGAGCCCTTCGAAGAGTTTTAATTAATTTTCCCCCTTCCAGCATAATTGATGTCAGTTCCAGCCTCGGTGTTTCCTGGGTGCTTGGCCTAGTCGGAGAGAAATTGAAGACCAGCGCAGACTTTGTGAAGAGCGAAGCTGGGCCCTGGTGGAGAACTAAGGAAAGGCGATATAATGGCTATTTCTGAATCTTTGAACACATACCTTAGGCTGTGTCATTTCTCCATTGAGAATTCTTCCCTAGTTCCCTATAGCCTGCCCCCCAAAACTCACAGAGCAAGACCCTGTGGTGACCTAGAGATCATCCCAGCCTGGTCCTGACTCACTGGTCTTCTGTATCAGTTACTTTCCTCGCTGCTGGGACAGGACGTATCTTAAAGGAAGGAAGAGTTTCTATTGGCTTACAGTTTCAGGGGACACTGAAATGATGGAAGGAAGGCATGGCAGGAGAAGGAGGAGGCTGGTCACATTGTAGCCACAGACAGGAAACAGAGCAAATAGGAAGTGGGGCCAGGCCACCAAACTTTAGGGCTCTTATGGAACTTTTAGGAGGTGAGGCCTCTATAGAGAAAGTAGGTCACCGGAGGAGGGCCTTATGGGCTATAACCCAACCTGGCTCCGGCCTGAGTCCTATCCAGGCTGCCTGGAGGGCTGCAGAGTGAGGAAGCTGTCTCAAGCCCCTGGCACCATGCCTTTCCCATCATGAGATTATGAGCTGAAATACACATTCCTCCCTTAAGTTACTTCTGTCAGATGTTCCGCCTTGGGTGTGAGGATAATAACGAAGGCAGGGGGGCTATCTGAACGTAGGCGCTTGCAGCAAAGAAAACATCTGAGTGTCAGATTTCAAGGACATCAAGTGGTTGTGATGCAAAAACGTATGTATGAATCATGGATTTGTCAGTGACTGACTTGTTGAGACCTGGAGGGCCATATCTTGAGAAACTCAGGGGCATTTGTTACCCTACAGGCCACTACCTCAACCCCCTTGCACAGGGCGACACCTTTCCAATGCTCAGAAATGTCATGGTAGTTGTTTGGGTGCCAAGTGACTAAGAAAATACATCACAGCAAAAGTTATGGGAAGCTCGGTGATGCGTTTAAATTAATTTGTACTTTTTTCAACCCAATCAAATCTACAGACATTTGAAAAATAGCTTCTCCTGCAAAACATTCACTGTTCTCCTCTGAGATATGAATAAAATATGAGTGTGTCTCTCTTGTGCAGTTACTCTTATCCCCAACATCTTGGGGTTTTTTTTTTTCTGTCCCCAGCACCCTCTCTTGTGATGTTTGGCATAGAAATTCAGTCTCTGCATTGAATATTCCCACTCTTTAGAGAAGCTATGGGGACTTCTCTCTCTGCTACATTAATTCACTGTGTGTCTCTCCTGTTCTCTTCCTCATTATTCTTCACTGTCTTCTGTGCTCTCCATGAGTTTTGAGTTGACATGGTCGGGTAGTCTGATGGTCTCTGAGTCTTAGCATGCCTTAGAATTGCTCAGAGGGTTTTTAAAGCACAGATCATTGGGCTCCCCTCCTAGAGTGTTTAACTCAGTTGTCCTTCTTATGTGGAGCTTGAAGACATGCTCTGTGTGTGTGTGAGTGCACATTTGGTACATGCACATATGTGCTCAGATGTGTGTGCCCCTTGCACATGCATGCAGAGGCCAGAGGAGGACATCGGGTGTTTCTTTGAACACTTTCCACCTAACTTCCCTGGAGCTCCCTGTTTTAAGTCAGACTGACTGATCATAGAGACCCAGCATTCTGCAGTCCTGATTCTACCCCCCCCCCGCCTCACTGAGGTTACAGGTGTGCATGGCCATGCCTGGATCAAACACAAGTCCTACCCACCAAGTCACTTCCCAGCTCCCCAACATGCATCTCTGATAAACTCCCCAGTCCAGTTGAAGCTGCTGACCCCGAGCCACACTAGGCATCTTTCTCCTCCTGGTCCTCTGGCACTCTGTCCATAGGTTTACATGTTTTTATCCTTTTCATATGGGGTTTTTTTGGTGGGGGGGGTCTTCTTTTTGAGGCAGGCTGATCATCTTGCCTCCACCCTCCCAAGTGCTGGGATTACAGGTGTGATCCACCACACCAGTCACCTTTCTTAGAATTTTCAAATCCATGATTTCATAAAGAAATAGTGAAGACACATAAATTAATTACACAAAGAACAGCAATATTCAAAAAGGTAGGCAATAAATAAACACTTACATACTGCCTGTTATTGAAAGTGGATGACACACAGGGTGTGTCAGTACACCCCTGCAATCCAAGGCAGAGACAAGAGGGTCCCCTGGGACTTGCTGGCTAGCTAGTCTAGAAAGAGATCCTGTGTCTGGGTGCAGGACACTGGGCTCACTTCTAACCAGTCATTCAATAGTACATTAAATTAAATACATAGTATAATTAAATAGTACATAAATTAAATAGTACAACATTTGCTCTGCCTCAAATGATGACCCGGTCAATAAAGGTAAGCATCTGCAAATGAAAAGTTAACCTTCATGTAGTGTTTTCTTCCAGTGAGAAAGTGACTATAAAGACAATGGCCAGAGTTCTATATGAAGTAGAAATCGAGAGTTGGGTCCATAGCTCAGGAGGAGAGCACTTGCCTAGCATGGTTTAAGCCTCTGGATTCTATCCCCAGGACTGTAAAAATAGAAAATTAGGTAAAATATTAAAGTACAGTGGAGGGGCTGGGGAAATGTCCCGGTGAGCAAGAGTGACAGCCTGATTTTAATCCCCATCATCCATATACAATGCCTGAGTGATCATGGGCACCTCCATGCTGAGGGGGCAGAGACAGGAGGATCGCTGTGTATCCCTGGTCAGCCAGACTAACCAAAAAAAGGGGAGCTCCAGTGTCAGTGAGACACTGTCTCGAGGTGGAGAGTGATAGAGGAGGGCACCCAAACCCTCCTCTGGCCTCTGCCCTATATGTTCACAAGTCACACACATATGCACACACACATGCATACACCACACATAGACAGACACACGCCACACATACTAGACAAACCAAACATAAATACAGTGGAACTCTTATGTCTCACCATCTACAACAATAGGCCCAGAAAACTAACCTATCATCTATGGTAATTAGCGCATGATGCCAGCCTGCTATGTAAAAGTCAGAGCTGGAGAAACCTGGACCACTGTGTCCAGCAACTGGCCATCCAAATAGTGACCTCCTACAACAACTGGTCTCCAGAGACCCTGATTCAAGAACTAGTGACGTCTCTAATTTCTGTCCTTCTTAGACCTACTAGAGAAAGCTAAATACGTATCCGTGCCAACACCATCATACATCCTACTTCTAAGTACCCTAGGCCAGCAGCTCTAATTGGGGCATCCCTGATGCCTTCTCATCTTTCTCCTTGAAGCTCCCCCACTCTTCCGTGTGCCTTTGAGTCTCTGCCACACATACGTGACACTGAGGATTCTCATGCCATGGCGAGCTCTCGGTTAGTCTCTGTTTCCAATGCTGGCTGGAACATTTCTGGGCATTGATAAAGGGCCATATGTATGAGCCCCAATCGTTTGTTTATTTATTCTATAGATAATGGTTGTCGTGTGTATGTGCTCTCAGACTCTTCTGTAAATCTGTAGATTACCTGGTGGTTTCAACAATGGCTGCTAGTACTGTTGGCAAGGGCTAGTCATCAAGGAATTTTTGAACTGCAGTGTGTCCTGATTTGTACATTAAAGACATCACTGGAGGAGAACAGGGCGATGGCTCAATTGGTAAGGTGCTTGCCGCTCAGCCACGGGGAACCTGAGATCAAATCCCTCAGCATCCACATAAAAGCAGGGTGTGTTAGTACACACCTGCAATCCCAGCACCGACAAGGCAGAGACAAGAAGGTCCTCTAGGACTTGCTGACTAGCTAGTCTTCAAGAGATCCTGTGTCAAAAGATAAAGTGGAGAGTGACTCAGGAAGCTACCCGATGCCAACATCGGTCCCCCACCCACATGTGTGCCCACACAAGTATGAGCACATAGACACATACCTGCTTCCACACCGCATCAATGCTGACACGTGCCTGTAATCCCAGTGCTTGGCAGGCTGAGGAAAGGGGATCACAAGCTACCCATCCCAAAAAAAAAAAGCATGGGCTGGAGATATGGCTCAGCGGTTAAGGCAATGGTCTCCAGTGCCTGAGGCCCCCAGTTCAATTCCCCAGTACCCACATAGGCCAGATCCACAAGGTGATGGCCTTGGTGTGTTCTCTCTCTCTCTCTCTCTCTCTCTCTCTCTCTCTCTCTCTCTCTCTCTCTCTCTTTCTCTTTCTCTCTCTCTCATCTATCTCCTGTATCTCTCTGCTTGAAAATGAATAAATAAAATATTTTTAAAAAGCAAATAAGTGAATGAATAATAAAGACATCATAGGGGCACCGTGACGAGGATGAGAAGTAAGGAAAGACAGGATTGCTAAGCCAGGGTTCCTTTAAGGCGATGGTCCAGCCCCTTTTTCCCCTCTGGCTTTCCCTTGCCCTGAAATACATCCCTACTATCCCTGGAGTGTTGTGCTTTCCTTTGTGACCATAAAGGAAGATGTCACTGTCTTCCCAGACCTGGAGCATCCTGTCCAGGCCTCTGTGTAAAGATGCAGTGCAGTAGAAGGCCATTATCATGGTTATTTAATTCTCATGGTAGACTTTCATCATGTGGCCATAGGCCAACTTCAGAGCAGAGGACCCTCTCTTAATTGCTGGGCTTTCATGGCCCATCATGCCTTTGATGGGTCTGAGGTTTGCTCTTTCAACCTCTAGCACCTGGATTCATTGGGGCTGTGGAAGTGATTCGAAGTCTGGGTGACAGAAAACCCCAGAACAAGACTCTGGCCAGCATGTGTCAATCTCGTGAGGAGGGAGAAGTGTGCATTGCACCTCCTGGACTGCTGTAATGGAGTCAGCCAGAGAAGCATCCTCTCCAAGCAGGATGTCAGAGGCCCTGAGTTTGAATCCAAGCCACGGCACTCAATCACCATAGCAACAATGGGACCATGGCTGAGCAAGTGCCTTAGCCACTCTGCTTATAGAAAGTGTCATTTCTGGAAAGGGCATGATGTCAGTGACTGCCCCTCGGGATTGTAAAAGGACATTGTGGTGCTGATTCAGGTGTCCCTCATAAGCTTAACATGTTCTGAGTGCTTGGTCCCAGATGATGGCAATTTTGGAATTGGAACCTTGTTGGAAGTGTGTTCTTGGCAGTGGGCTCATGGATATTATAGCCAGCTTCCCCTTGCCAGTGTTTGGCACACTCTCTTGCTGCTGTTGTCCACCTGATGTTGGCCAGGAGGTGATGTCCATCCCCTGCTCATGCCATCGTTTTCCCTGCCGTCATGGAGTTTCCCCTCGGGTCTGTAAGCCAAAATAAACCCTTTCCTTCACAGGCTGCTTTTAGCTGTATTCTTTCTGCCAGCAAGGAGAAAGTTTACTGCAGCAGACACATTTAGAGGGTTTGACCATGAACTGGATACATAGCAAACTCTGAAAAATACACTGCAGGCTGCTGAGACCCCAGCAGTCCCCAGGGCTCACTGGCCATCCAGTCAACCTAATTAGGTGAGCTCTAGGCCAATGAGAGACCCTGTCTCAAAAGAGGTGGACAGCATACATCAGGTACAACGTCCAAAGTTGTTCCCTTGTCCCCCCCACCTGCATACACACACACACATACACACCTGCACATACCCATACACACATGAAAGTGCACACACATGATCACACACAAAAGAAAATGCACAATCTATATGCTAAGCTAGAAAATTAACTTTTAAAAAGAAAAATAATAAGCAAAAATTTTAAATGCAGAACCACAAACCTAAGTACATGAAGAGAAATAGGAAGGTCTACATGTATCCAATTTAAGGTTCAACCATTTATTCCCAAGATAGCCTATGTACATGGTGATAACCAGAAAGGGACTGGGTGTCATTGTGTGTGTGAGCTGTGCATCTGTGCATAAAATAGGGGACACAGTTATAACAGAGAAGATAGCATCCATCTATCAGCAGATCCTTGTGTGTGTGTGTGTGTGTGTGTGTGTGTGTGTGTGTGTGTCTGGTGTGTGTCTAGTGGCTGTTTAACTGATGACTTACTTGGCACAATAGAACTTAGAAGTACTGACCTGGCTTTCTTTCTCCCCCACTGTGAGGAATCTGAAACCTGCTCCCTCCTCTCGCTCTGCTCCCGCTCGGCTCTTGGGACTTATGAGAGCTTATGTCCCATTCCTGCCATGCCCAAACTGCCCATGCTGTTGTCTCCTCCCAGTCCAAGCTTCCTCCTGAGTACTGGAAAGAACACTACAGATCATGGCTGATGTGCTCCTAACCTTGCACTTGGCTGCCCAAGTCCAGAGATAGGCGATTCAGCATTCTGAATGCAATGCCCCCTACTGGTGAACTGTGATTATGGCAGAAGTGATGCTATGTTAAACTTCTGAGTCTGGGTCACAAATGACAACCCAGCTCCAGCCTTACCCACCAGTGCTCTGGACACTGAGCTGCAGGACAAGCTGCTGACAGCACCAGGCTGCCATGTCCAGGAAGCCTCTCTTGCCTGTATGAATAAAGAGACCGTATAGAGCAGCCCCGGAATGACACAGCTGGCCCCTTGCTGGTCCATCCCTGCAGGTGAGGGATGACATAGCTCAGACATCCCAGGAGAGTTGTGATGACTCATGCTTGATTTTGCTCTTGACCGCAATAGGTACTGGTAGAGATCTGGGTTCTTCCAGACCCATTTCACCCAGGGTGTTCACTTGAGCGATGTATTTACTTACCTACTTGCTCTTTGTTGTGATATTGTGACCTCACGAGATACCTAGTAATTATTGAAACACCAAATACCTATTAGTTACTTTCTCAGTGTTAGGAACCAAATTCCTCACGAGCAGAGTAAGGAGGCAATGGGTTGATTTCAGCTTACAGTTTAAGAGGATCCAGTCCAGCGTGGCAGGGAAAAACACACGTCTTCAAGCAAGGCTTCACAACCTTCCCAAACAGCGCCATCTGCTGGCCGGTGAACACACAAGTCTGTGGGAGACATTTCCCATTCAAACCACAGGCGTCAGGCCCCCCTTCTAAGCTTCCTCATCCTGGGAAAGTAACCACAGAGCATCTGCCTTGCAGGTGTCTTGGGCTGTGGTGAGCGTTTGGTAATGTTGCCGGTTATTAATAAGAGTAAACACTGATCTTCTAGGTTATCCTAATACCATAAATCGGGTGGCCTATAGCAATAAAAATTTATTTGCTCTCAATTCTAGAGGCCAAAAGTCTAAAATCAAAGAGTCCAGGGGGCTGTGCTCCCTCCAAAGGCTCAAGCAGAGAATCTGTTATGGTGTCCTACCTCCTGGGGTTCCAGGCATTCCTTAACTTGTGGCCTAGTCTCTGTCCTGATGGTCCCCCAATCTCCCTACGGCATCTTCTCATAAAGACGCCAGATGCCAGGCATAATCTAACCCCCCCCCGTGATTTTTGACTTTTTCTTAACTAATTATATCATCTTTTTTTCCAAATAAGGTCACATTCGTGGATTCAAGTTAAAACTTCAACACCTCTTTGGGTGGCATGGTTGAATCCACAACTGTGCCTCTCCCTGGGCATTGTGCCACCTCCAGGGGCCTCACTGATACAAAGGAGAAGAAGCAGGTGTGGGTAGAAGCCCACCCAAGTCTGACCTGAACACTTTCCATGATGGAGAATTAGAACCAAAGACCCAGGACTGGAAGAAAACCACCAGCTGCTCCCAGAGTGATGGGAAATCATTCCCTTCCCTCCTCAGCTCCAAGAAGCTTCTAGCTCTGTGCAGGAACCCAACATCCCAGAAAGCATGGGAGGAGACACCCCACAAGAAAGGAAGGTGCTGGGGATGAAGGAATCTGGTTTTTTTTTTTTTAGTTCATAAGTGTTTTCTGGTGGCTCAATAGTTGTTCATCTTCTAGAGCTCCGAGTCGTACATTGAATTAAGCATCTACAGTTGGGGAAATTGAAATGAACATGAAATAGATTGTCCATGTTCCCACAGAATCCCCACATGATGCTTGCAGCTTAAAGGCCTCAGCACCACCCTCTGGTGCTCAAGAGATAGCCAGGCGCCCCACACACAGAGCCTGCACCACCATAACCGTGGTAAGGACACCACAGGGTTGTTTAGACCCCAAGAGTAGGAAAATGGACAATGCGTGGTGATTGACAGGGAGGCAGGGCTAGGAAGTCAGGAATCCAGGAAGTCAGTCTCTGCATTACCACATGTGTTCCATGACACTGGGTTCACCCTTGACCTCTCTGATCTTCTGTAGGCTCAGTCATCAGGGGGAATGATGCCCCCCTTGAAGGGCAGCAGGGACAGCAGGGACATAGTCCATGCTTTGGAAACTCTGAGGTGTTCTGCATGTTAAGAAAGGCATGTGGGGTGGAGGAATAGTTCAGTGGGTAGTGCTTGCACCCACATAAAAGCTAGGCGTGGTGGCACAGTGCTGGGGAGGCAGAGATCAGAGGATCCCTGGGGCTCAGTGAAAGAACCTGTCTCAAAAAATAAGTGGAGCTTGGCATGGTGGTGCGCGCCTTTAATCCCAGCACTCGGGAGGCAAAGGTAGGAGAATCGTTGTGACCACCCTGAGACTACATGGTGAATTCCAGGTCAGCCTGGGCTAGAGTGAGACCCTACTTTGAAAAATCAAAAATAAATAAGTGGAGGGCTGGAGAGATGGATGGGTGATTAAGCACTTCCTGCACACGCATGAGGGCTTGGGGGAGGGGGCTGAAAGGGCCCAAGTTTGAATCTTGGAACCCATGTAAACAGCTGTGGCCAAATGTACCTTGACCCCAGTCCCACAAAGGGGAGAGGAGACCAGAGAACCACACAGCCAGCTCTGGTGTCAGGAAGACTCTGGCTCAAAATAAGAATGGGCAGAGAAGCAATGGAGCAGGAACCCTGTGGTCTGCTGAGCCACGACAGGCAAGGCATGGGACCCTCCAGGGACACACACACGTGCATCCACCACACGCATGCCAGTTACACACAAGGAAAAAAAGAAGCTGGACTCAATAGAGGAAGACACCTATCATCGCCCTCTTGCCTCCACAAACACACACACACACACACCCATACACTCACACACATACACACATACACACTCATACACACATACACACACATACATACACACCCATACACAGACACACATACACAGACACACACACACACACATACGAAAAGAGGCATGTGTTCCAGGCTGGCCCATCCTAACCAGTGTTCCTGAAGACTGGGTCAGATGACAATGACTTGAGACACAGCCCAAAAGAGACGGCTGTTGAGGATTCTAGAAGGCAGGTTGCACACCAACTGGGGACCTCTGAGAACTAGTAAAAAGATGTCACTTAGAGGCACCGTGAATGCCCTGCCTGGGCACCGACCTATCTCCTATGACTTGTGCATGATCCATTGAAGAGGTGAGAAAGAGCCTGAGGCAGGGAGAGGACTTTCCCTGTCACAAGGAAGGGAAGCAGGTTGAGTTGTTCCCAGAGGACAGAGGCAGAGCCCACAGCCATGCCCACGTGCCTCCCCAGCTCCTCTCCTAACCCACAGGCACCATGCCGCCAGCTCCTTGCAAGAGTCTCATCTCATCCGCCTCCTCCCCGTGGGGATCCTGCCTACCAGCGAGCACGCAGGCAGAGCTGTTCCCATGAACAGATGGACACAATGGGCCTTCCCCCAAGCAGAACTTTCTAGACCCCAAAGCCACTTCCACACCTGTTTTTCTACTGGGACCACATGACAACCTGCCCGTCCCCAAAAATCATCCTGCCAGAAGCTATTACAGCCCACCCGAAAGTTTCCTTGAGACAGAGTCTTTGCGGATCTTGAGCTCACCTTTTTCGTGAGCCCCAGTGATTCTCCAGTGTCTGATTCCCACAGGACTGGGTACTAAACGTGTGTGGCCATCTGTTTATGTGGGTGACAGGGAATTAAACTCCAGCACTCTCGGGCCCTTGTGCTTGCACAGGAAGCACACTTAATCGCTGAGCCATTTCTCCTGCCTTGAGTTTGGGGTTGGTGAAAATCTCAGGTGATACTTATGGGAAAGAACCACTTCCATGAATGTATTCACACCCCCAGGTGTGGCTTCTGGAAACTTCTATGAGTACCATGGCTGTCAAATCCAAACAGGATGGGAAGGATTGGATAGGATAGAAGACTAGGAGACTCTGGACCCCAGTTAGTCATTCAGTACCTCTGACCATGGTCTTGGCATGATGCTCCAGCACCATTCCTACCCACCTCCCTGCCTCAACTCTGCTTCTTTCCCTTAAGCACATAAGTCACTCCCCTGCCTCGGGACCTTCACACTGGCTGACACCCAGGTCTCAGCACCATGTCACCTGCGCTGAGAGGCCCCTCTGACTGTCTCTCCTCACAGCTCTCCATGTCTTTGTCATTTTGTTTTCTTTTTAAAAATGTATTTATTGTTAATAAACAGCCAGTATGAACAAGTCTTGTGTTGGTACCTCCATTTCCCTCCTCCCTGGCCACAACCCACTAAAGGCCCTCCTCAGGGGGATTGCTGGAACGGTCCATGGGATGGGGGGTTATGAATTGCATGAGCTGTAGCCATTGTGTGTGTGTGTGTGTGTGTGTGTGTGGTGTTGTTGTCGAGGGGGACAATGTCTCTGGATATTCTCCCCCACTATGGCTCTTCCGATTTCCGACACCTCTTCCACAAATTTCCCTGAGTCATGGTGGGTGAATTTTAAGTCTGCTTTATTGTTCAGCTCTTAAAGAGTCTCTAGATTTCTGCTTTGGACTATATTGGGCATCCTCTGTGTCTAGCTCCATTATCCTTCCAAAGGTCCATTTTGTTTTCTTCACAATGCTAACCACCATCCAACTCTTGTATTATTAAACCCCGTGTTTATCGTCTCTGTGCCCTGTAAACTGTAAGCGCAGGGAGCTTTCTAAATCCTCACTAATGCGTCCCCAGGCCTAAGCACCTTTCTTGCTACATAGCAGGTGCCTGGTACTCACTGAATAAATGGAAGGGTGAATGAATGGATGGATGAATGAATGAATGAATGAATGAATGAATTTGTTCTCTGTGCTGTCAGTTCCTTGGCTACACACATGCTTTGCTGGGTTATCATTCGTGCATGTTTCCTCCAGCAGGCTTCTCAACCCCAGCAGACTTGGCCTGTGGGATCAGGAAGGTGCTCTGACCAGCTTTGATGGGTCCTCCACTCCTAGCCTCCCGTAACATCACCTGCAGTTGGAACAACACTAGGCACAGCCCAGAGTCCTGGTGCAGAGGGTCGGCCCCTGCAGAGATCCCCTTCCCAGGGAAGGGCGCTCAGTCTGAAACAAAACATCCTTAGGTTGATTGAAGGAATATTGTGCCTCTGGTTCAGTTCCACAAGGTGACCAGCAGATGACAGCACAGACCACCCTGCCAGAAGCAAGAACCTCTGCCTCAGCAAAAACTGTGTACAGGTCCTGTGGAGCCCCACACAGAGCCTTCAGAGCGGCTGTTTGCACTTTCCTGGGATAAACCCAAGATCCTGAGCCCAGCTGCAGACAGGAAGTGGGGTGCTGAGGATTTGGGCAAAAGGAGAGAACTGTTTGAGCATAAAGCTGACCAGCAGGGGACGCTGCTGCTGGTGGTCTTGTGGTTTTTCTAACTGGCTGTCTTCAATTGCTCCTCTCTTCCTCTAAGGTCACCTGGTCAGAGGGTCCTGAGGGTCTCTGGTCTCTGGGGTCCTGGGGACTTACCACACCAGGTTCCCCAGAAGTACTCACAGTGACTGGAGTGGGCCTTGCTGCGGGCATGGCTGGAGGTGGCCTGTGCCCTGTGCCCTGCGCCTGAGCCTGAGCCTGTGCAGAGAGCACTCAAAGCACTGTGGGGGCTGTCGGTGGCTCAGAGGGTATGAACGAGCCTGGGGGCCAAAGTTCCATCCCCAAAACCCATGTGAAAAGCTGGGCATGGCCACCCACCTAACCCCAGTGAGAAGCAGAGAGGAGAGACTCATGGGGTGTGAGGGGAGGTATCGCTGATCAGCCAGTTTAGCCCTAAAAAGAAAAAGAAAAGAGAGAAAACAAAAAGAAAAGAAACAAGCCAGGCGTGGTGGCTCACGCCTTTAATCCCAGCACTTGGGAGGCAGAGGTAGGAGGATCGCCTTGAGGTCGAGGCCAGCCTGAGACTACATAGTGAATTCCAGGTCAGCCTGGACTAGAGAGAGACCCTACCTCGAAAAACAAAAAACAAAAAAAA
>PVHP010018453.1:0-33090 GCA_004024765.1 Zapus hudsonius | reverse complement strand
CAATAAAAGCAGAGTTTGGTCTTAAAGCTCATGTTACAGCCGGGCATGGTGGCGCACGCCTTTAATCCCAGCACTCGGGAGGCAGAGGTAGGAGGATCGCCATGAGTTCAAGGCCAGCCTGAGACTACATAGTGAATTCCAGGTCAGCCTGGGCTAGAGTGAGACCCTACCTCGAAAAACAAAACAAAACAAAACAAAACAAAACAAAAAAGCTCATCTTACATGTCTCCGAGCTACTTAAGCATGTAGATTTGCTATCACCTTCTGGGTAGTAGGAAAGATGTGTGAATAGTTGTTATTAGTCATTTTCAGTCCATAGATTGGAATTCACTAAAGTAGCTTTATGCCATCATGGAACATACATGGTATCAGTGGGTCTCTGAGGTAACACCTTGCATTACTGTTTCAGACATTTTGCTGTATGTGTGTGGGTGTGCACACACACGCACATGTGGTTTGCCACCAATAAAACATTCTTTCACAGAAGAATTCTGTAGTATTGTGGTTGTATGTATTTCTTTACCTTTGTCTTTTTTATATGTTTAACTTAATCTTTAAATCTAAAATTTTTAGTCTATGTCACATTCATAATATGTAATACATTCAAAGTTCACTTTAATGTCAGATCCTGTGCTTCTTATATTAAACCACGTTAATACCCTTTCACCCTGATTAGATGTATGAACTATATTTTCTTGTTGAATTCTGAATGTCTACCTGCTACGAACATGGATACAAAAAGTGTGTTTTTCTTTCTTTCTTTTTTTAAAAAATATTTTATTTATTCATTTTCAAGCAGAGAAATACAGAGAGAGAGAAAAAAAAGAGAGAGAGGGAGGGAGAGAGTATCAAGACCACCACCTTGTGTGTCTGGCATATGTGGGTCCTGGGGAATTGAACCCTGGGCCTTAGGCACTGGAGGCAAGTGCCTTAACCACTGAGCAATCTCTCCAGCCCCAAAGTGTGTTTTTCTTTAATCAAAAGAATATAAAATTATTCAATTTTCATAAAGGAGATAATGGACAGAAAGCCCAAGTTAAAAATTGGTGACCTTTATTTATACATGAAATGTACATTTATATTTTAGACAAGATTTGTAAGAGAATCAAGAACCTCTTCTCAAAATGTTTTTTCCCTCAGTTTCTTGTGAGTGAAGCTCTCATTTTCCTTAAGTGGTGATATGCTTCCTTTCTTGTTCTCTCAAACCTCAAGGAACTACTTCCCTCATCATTTTTCATGTCCAATTTCGTCATCATTCTCTTAACAAGTCACTGCTTTTTATAAAATAGAAAAAAATGTTATTACATATAAGACACTGCTACTCTGCAAATGAAAATCAACAGAATTAAAAGCCAATCTACAGTATGGGAGAAAATATTAAAAAGCTATTCATCTGACAAGGGACTGATATCCAGAATAAATAAAAGCCTCAAAGATCTGAACACCAAAACTCCTCAAATTACTCAACTGAAAAGTGGACTAAACAAGAAAATAGACACTTTTCAAACAACATACAAACGGCCAGTACATCAGAGTGCTTAATCTCACTCATCATCAGGGAAGTGTGAAGGAAATTCCAATGAGAGAACATCTCACCCTGATGGCATGGCTGTCATGAAAAGACCAAAGGTAACAAACACTGTTGATGGGTCAGAGAAAGGGGAACTTTGCTTATCTATTTGTTCCTTCCATTTCATGTGGGATGTTTGAAAGTCAGACAGGATGCTGTCAGGAAAAAAAAATGCAAAACCAAATTACAAAGACCTGCCATCAAACACTGTCACAGTCATTTTGAATGAAAGTAATTGAGTGTTTCTTCAGTGTGCTCTACAGAGATATGCAAAATAAAGGTGTACTGTAAGATGACTAATACCCTCTCTTCGGTTTCAGATAGGGTCGACCGTTGGTACACGCCGCTATGTCAAAGCTGAATTCTACAGAATTGTCTTTGCTGCTCTAAATCCTCAATGCTATTTATCATGGTCACAAGCATTCAGAGATTCTCCTGGAAAGTTGATAGAAGCAATTTTGTAAGTAACATGATCTCCACTGGAAATGGGACTAAAGTTGAGCTTAGCAAGCTCTGACTTGAAACTTCCTAAGTTAATTAAGAGATGAATCATAAAAACTGGAAAAAAATTAAGTGCCATCATAGTGTATGAATAAATATTGTCAGATTGCTACTCAGACATAAACATCAAGTGTAGACGAAAGGAAAAAATAAGAGAAAATATGGGAAGTATAGGTATATAGAAATGTAGAATGCAATTTTCTCCTATATCAGACAGAAAAATTTGCATTACATTTTAGGATGCCCATTGTTACTAAACTTTTGTCAGTGGTAGTTTATATCTTTTAATCAAATGTTAGGTTAGTGAAATTGACCAAACCTGTTCAAAATCTTGAAACTCTAGTGTGAAGAAACTACAGTTTCCATCATTAAACTTAATCAAATAGGAAAAAAAAATTATAATTTGTTACCAGTACCTCAGAAACCACGAGAATTCTGAGAACATTTGTACTTGAGAAGGTAATGGTTTGTTCATCAAATACCATTCTAAAAGAAGTGCCATGACAAAGAATTAGAGAGAAAGTTCCTCGGATGTATTAAAACCAATCTGCAGCTACGAGATTTTGCAGTAAAACAAAGTGTGAATTTCCTTTCTGGGCTCTTAGTTTTATCACTGAATGGGTTTGAATCTCAGTATTTAGAGGCAACTAAATACACCTGTACCATTAAAAATTGGAATTGCAAATATGCATAAAGAAAACTTGTTCCATAGGCTGACTTTGTTTTGCTGTTTGCCGGCACGACCACATTATAAAAAGATATTAGCTTTTAATTGGAATCTCTTTTTTTTTAAAAAAATATTTATTTATTTGAGAGAGAGAGATTGAGAGAGAGAGAGAGAAGCAGACAGAAAGAATGGGCACACCAGGGCCTCCAGCCACTGCAAATGAACTCCAGACACATGCACCCTCTTGTGTATCTGGCTTTACATGGGCACTGGGGAATCGAACTTAGGTCCTTCTGTGTCACAGGCAAACGCCTTAACCACTAATCCATCTCTTCAGCCCCTGGAATCTCTTTAATTCAAACCATGTCTCTTTTCAGTGTGATAAGAAAATGGCAGAGTCGATTACTGGCCTTCTACAGTAAGATCTTTTCCTCTCATGTCTTAGCACAAAGGAAATCACTATTCAGTTTGTATATTAGGCATATATTTTAACTCAATTACTGCTTAAAGTAGATAATCATAACTGAGGTAATAATGAATATACATTCTCCCTATTAACATGCTTCCATAGACATTAATTTATTAGATATCTAATAATGTTACTGAGCAAGTTTATTCAGAAATCCACATTATCTGATATAATATTCAAGCAAAGAAATGTCTCTTTATAAGTGTTCTAACATCCGCTGCTAAGACAAGGTGCTAGGTACAGGGGAACCTCCTTTTCAGAAGCCCAGTTTTGAATCTTATTATAGAAGGCTATTGGTCTTTAAAAATTCTCTTGGTTGTTTAAACATCCATAATTTCTTAGTCTCTGCTAAGGGAATGCTGATTTTATTCAGGTATAAAAGGAATTAGTATACTCCTAATACTAGATAGATATACTAGATTTTTTCCTCAGATGCAGGGGTGAATTATGACTGAATTAAATTAGTTATGGAATTTTATTTTTGTCACTCATTGGCCATAAGACCCACCATTGCAAATAAGATGTAAAAAAATATGCGGGTGTCTGCAAAGCTTTTTCTTCCCTGATAACAGAGATGGCTAAGGGGAAAGGAGCCTTTTATGCTTTTATGCTTGTGCCACACTTCTAATTGGATTGCTGTGAGGGAATTCGATGTTTGCAGCTGACATGTCCAGGTCTTTTCATTATACAGAAAAGCTTCAGAATGGCTGAAATAAACTAAACTAGCTTGGGAACTGCATTCCCTTAGACCCAATGTGAGAGACAAAATATATTGTTTAGGATCAGTTAGATTAAATATCAGTGAGAAACAATCCAATGTCTCAGGGTCTTAACACAATGAAGGCTCACTTTTACTCCTGTGGCGAGTCAACAACTTCTCCCTATCATGTGCTATTCCAGAAGTGAATTTATCTCCCTGTATTAACAATGTAGCCCTACCCAGCCAAGGTCAAAGAAGTGCAATTGTGCTCTGAAGCAGAAACGATCAGTAGTACTGCTTAAGGTGAGAATCTTGTAATTTGCAATGAAGACATACTGAGGATGGTGATGATAGCGATGATATCAATAATGATAAAATTATTGGATGGTAGTATGATTAGCCATTCTCTCTTCCATCTTAATGAATTTAACATGTAGAATAATGTTAGAGAATGAATACTGTTGTTATTCTCATTTCTTTGATGAGCTTTGTCTCAGAAGTAGCCTAAAGATCATTTGGAAGCTAGATGTCTGAGTCATGATTAACTTATACCAAATGCCATGTAAAAAAGCTTTACTTTCGCTTTTCAAAGCTCAATTATAAATGCAACTAGAAATATTATGTTAAAAATAAGCGATTTTAGGACACTGTTGGAGAAACATTAACAGCTTACATGAAGGTTTTTACCAATTAATATCCACTTAAAGTAACCATATTAGACAAATCTTGAATCAATTTTCCAAAAACATAGTATCTTTTTGCATACAGAAGAGCAAAGGACATTTTATAAATTACTGAGCCTGATGCCTTAGTTACAAATAGCTTGAGCTGTGCTCATTGGGAGCGAGACTAGATTGAATACACTAGTCACCACCCACAGGGAGAAATGAGTCTCTGGAGCGAGAATCTTCTGAAGTGCTTGGTGCTCAAATTGTACACATAGGCAGTGCATCCAACAAAGGATGCAAAGGATATACCTGTGAGTGTATTTGACTTATTCATTATTAGAAGACTGTTTTCCTACCAGTGCTTGTTGACTAAATAAGGTCACACAGAGGCATGGTGATTCTGGAAACCCATTGGATTCATTCCTTCATTCATTTATTATTTTTTTTATCTGAGTAATTTGGAGTTATTTTTTGGGGAGATTTCCTAAAGAGAGTTCTGTATTTAATCCCTAGAATTTAGATTTTGGAGTTTTAATTAATTTTTTTTCTTTTCTCTAGGTAAACATCCATTGTTAGGTAAAAATATCATAGTTTCTCTATTTAAAAAACTGCTTTCTTATTCTTAGTCAAGGCAATCTGAGTGTTATTGTTTCTGGGTTCTCTTCTGAAAGGATGCATAACAATTGGTTCATTTATCGGTAAGGCCCAAGTCAGTGAAATGATACTCTGACTGAAATAACCATGAGAAATGCAAGATCTAGAACAAGCCACAGAAAACAGAGATTTTCCTGTTGTCTTTCTGGTCGACCTGCGCATTGTGTACAATCCTGGCGCATGGCACCACTCGGTGTATCCTTGGAAGTGAATGAAAAGGAAGTGAGCATGCTGAGCAGCTGTGCTTGTTGCTTGTCAACCTTGGCCTCTGTGCAAGAACTTCTCCTGCCTATGAGACAGGTCAAATCAGAAGAAATCTAACCCAAAAGATGGAAGGAAAGGTGGCATCATTTGAGATTTCCGATCCATCTCCGTCGAAGCCATTGAAGGTTGATGCTTTTGTTTGAAGAATTAAGCATTTTCCTTTATCACTTAATTATCTATGTCGGGTTGTGTTTACCAAAAGAATATGAAGTCAGAGATAAGCCATTTTGTAATTTGAAGACAGTCCTAGTGCTGGGATATTATAATGGAATAACCAGAATCATATCATCCCAAATTCAATGGTTTGAACATCTTGGTCACAAATATTTCATTATTGCTACAGTAGACAATCTACTGCAGCAATAAAAACACCTCTAGGAGTACAGTAGCATTGTGCCTGAGAATTACTTTCTAGTTTAAAATACTTTACATTGTCTTGTTTACCTGGAATCAAGCTAGTTAACATCTGAGGCCAAGTCAACTTCACTGAGTGAACTACAGAAGCCTCTGATGGAGTCCTGGGGTATTTAATATATTGCTAGAAGATTTTTATGAACAAGGGCTAAGAGCTCTATTATACTGGGAGATACATTATCAGAGAGGCACACATAAGGATCAGTGGTCCTTTCTAGAACAACTTGCAGCTTTTGTTCCAAATCATTTTATCCACACAGTGATAGATTTTTTTGTCACCCACTAATATATTGTGTATCTTGGTGGCTATATACAATCTTTGTAATTTGGAACAAGTTAGTTTCCCTAAAAAATAATGGTACTGCCTACTTTATAAGATTGTATGAAGATTAAATGAGATTATACTGTTAAAGTAGTCAATAGATTCTAAATCGGAGACACTTATCATTACTATTTCAGGCTTCACATCTAACCTGTGTCTTGCATGAGGGCTTTAAATTTGCCAATTTTCTATATTCTCATTTAGACATAAATTTATACTGAATAAATAGGCTTCAAAACTTTGCCTTTTACATTCTAGTCCATTTTCTAGAATGAGCTTTATTCTTCTAAACTCCTGTTGGGATGAAATGCATTGAACCCAGTTTGTCTAGGACTGGGCACCTAAAGTTGGTGATCTATCCAAAGAAGTAAAGTCATTGTGGTTTAGTATCAACATAAGCTGCCACATTACCTGCCTCAATATCTTGCAACCATTGATCTCTATTTCTACTTCCTTTTTAGAGGAACTCACCACTTATCTCTGACTCAAAAGGTCTTGTTCTCATATGCTTTACTAAAATGCACACTGATCTTTCTCCAAATATCAGATTGGGCAACTAGTACATTTTTATAGCTACGTATGCCCCATGATCTGTATTCTCTGGATGGATTTGTTTCCTCACCACTAATTCTATTGTGTCTTTGGGATCAAGTCAGTAAAGCAGGTGAGGGCAAGAAGGAATGGAACCTAAAAGCCTCAAAAACCATAGCTAAGTGCTTGAGAGATGAATTATTCTTGCGAGGTGGAAACAAGCTAAAACACACAAAGAAAGATAAAATCAGTTTATTCCTCCAATGCTTATCTCCCTCTCCAGGGTGGGGTTCGTGAATATCATATCATGCACTCTTAATGGTCGGTGTGATGAGAACATCTATACCATCATTTATGTGTTAATGATGAAGTATTTCCTTTGTTAGATGTATTAACTATTATTTCCTCTCTTCCAAGGCCTCCAGTTGATTTCAACTTTTGTATCTTATTATCTGGTATGTCCAGAACCAATCCTGCTTTCTCTTATCTCTCAGCTATTGCCTTTGCTAAACATTTTACCATCTCCCCATTCCTCTAGCTTTATAGTTGGGTTTAATTTGTGTTCTTTTATAATACTTTTATATTCAACCAGCTACCAAATTTCTCTCCTTGGCATTTTGAGGCTCAATTCTTCATTTGTACAAATACCACATTCAGGTAAGTTCTTGAGATCTCTATTTCTGAATGACCACGATGATTTCTAAGCAAGAAGGCAAGAGAGATCTCTGCTTTTCCACTGCCTGACCCCAGGAATCCTTTCATTGATTCCTTATTTAAAAACATAAAATGTTTCTTTCTCAAGCTAATCTAATCTTGTATTCTCCAACTAGCTCCATTTAATTTATTAAGTCCCAGGGTTGAAGAGATGCCTCAGCAGTTAAGGCTTTTGCCTGCAACACAGAAGGACCCAAATTCAATTACCCAGTGCCCATATATCATAAGTGAGATCAAACTGGGATAGTACTGTGTCAATAAAGTTTAAAACTTTGACTTTACCACCATGACTAAACTTTAAAAACTGAGACCTTTACTGACTTTCACTTTCCGCATACTCAATTCAAGATGTTCTTTCGCAAAAAAAAAAAAAAAAAAAAAATCATTTCCCCCCCTCCAAGTTGGTCCTCAGTACTTTTTAAGCACATGCCTCTTTCTTGTGCATATCCCTAGATTTTTATTATTCTTTCCTGTTTTATTTTTTTAATACTTGCCTTGGAAAGTTATTCTTTCTTTTCTGTTTTTTTTTTTTTTAACACTTGCCTTGGAAAGTATCCACAACTATTTGGATTTTTATTTTCCTTGTGTAACTCTGAGCCTTTTGAATATCCCCCTCTATATGGACTATAAGCATGTGTTATGTTGTAACTCTCCCTTACCATCATTGCTACACTTTCCACAAGAATGTTAACTACACAGCAGGCACCGTTAAATCATGAGTGATCTACTACTGGTGATGTAGGTGGTTCCAAAATGTTCTCTCGCATGTGAAAGGAGTATATGTTTTCATTCTTCTCAATTGCTGGTGGGATATTAATATCCCTTGTGTCTTTAGTAATTCTTGATAAATTGTGTCTGTCATAGTGAAGAGGCATGAATAATTGATTTTGTTTGTGCTGCTATGCATTGTAACCTATCTATCTCAGCCATAGTTCAGTGGATCTAAGATGGGATATTTACAAATAAGATTATAAAATCCAATTATGAGAAAAGACATCTCTGCCTCAGAAGTTGTAGTTATCAGACAGTTTGAAACTTTTGATATCAGTGAATCAAAAGTGCTTGCGAGTGGGTTGAAATGAGAGTGTTGTTCCTATATAGTCTATACAAAGATACCTAATTCCCCTTGTCTTTTGAATGCTCTTCCTGAAGTCTTAATTTCTACCCTTTAAAACTACATGCTGGCAGATCACAAGAAACGAACTACTCATCTAAATCAATTATCTTTACCTCCCCTAACCTTTTAGGACACTTGAAATTAGACAAAGAGTTAATAATTTTCAGTAAAAATATATTACCTTCTGTGATGGTTAGGTTTTGTTGTCAACTTGTTCTTTCTTTTATTTATTTATTTATTTATTTATTTATTTATTTATTTATTTATTTATTTGGTTTTCATGGTAGGGTGTTGCTGTAGTCCAGGGTCCAGGCTGACCTGGGATAATTCACTATGTAGTCTCAGGGTGGCCTTGAATTGAATTTAATCTTTTTAATTATCTTGGGTGGGTCTCTGATGTTCATAGGAAGGCAACCTCTCAGTAGGGGGAAGGATATAAGGAAGCTCAGAGAAGCTAGAAATAAACATCCCTTCCTGGGAGAGGAATGTAGGAAGGAATTCCAGAGACTCAGGAAGTCAATAAGTCTGGGATAGGGTTGTAAGACCCCACCCTGAGGCTATATAAAGGGGAAGAGAATCTTCTCTCTCCCCCCCACCACTGGCAGTTTGCTATTCTGTGTAGGTGTTGCTAGTGATTGGTTTCTCTCTCTGCTTGGACCTGTGAAAGGGAGGCAGCATGTTTCTCCACTGTGGAACCTCCCGTGGATTTGTAGCTTCAATAAATCCTTTTCTCCCATAAACTGTGTCTGGCATTTAGAGATCCATCTCAGTGGCATGTGACTGACTACTACACCCTTCTTTAAAACTCTTTTGTTCTTTGACTTCAAACAACTGTCTCTCTTTGTCCTTCTAATGAAACAAGTCCCCCAAGAAACAAACACTCTGTCCCTCTTTTACCAAACCTTCAGGCTCTAGCCACTGAGCTAAGAAATTATAATTTAAAGAATGAGTTCAGTCTTCTAGGAGACAACTGATTACAATTGCAGATATGAGGTGATTATGACAATGACCTCATAGGCTACTGTCCTCTGATTATGTACCTCAAAATTAAAAATTCATGTTAAAACATTTCTTGTGTGGTAGTACTGAACAAAGAGGGAGGCCCTTGGGCTAATTAATCATGAGGGTTCTGCCCTCCCAAATGTCATGAATACCTCAAAGAAGCTTTAGACATCATTCATCTTTTATGCTCACTTGTTTTATATCATAAAATCAGTGTTTAGGTGTCATTTTAGAAACACAGACTGGGTCCCACCAGAGACTGTCATGCACCTTGATGTTGAACTTTTCAATTTCTTACTGTAAGCAATAAACTAATGTTATCTATGAATTACCTCATCTGAGTTTTTTGTTTATTTTTACAGTACTAGGAACAGACTAAGATACATGGAAGGATTTATTGTTAAATGTTAGTCTAGAGAAAGATGAACAGAATGATGCTGCTCTCATGAAAGTGATCTCGTGAAGGAAGTACTGAATTTATATATGTGAGCTGATGGGAGAATTGGTGTCCACACAAACAACAGAATGGAGATAAAAAATAGATGCCAGATTGGAAAGGGTTTAGCATCTTTTACCTAGAATTCCTTATCTCTTAGGATTGGTCACTAATATGCCTTTTTGTCTTTGTATTCTGTCCTCTGCTAAGTCTTTTACAGAATTTTCATAAAATATTATTTTCTTATCTTATGATTAGAATTTAAGAAAAATCTTTATTACCCCTCTATTTTTTTTCCTGTGGAATAATTTATGTTCAATTGATATTTAAAATATTTTATATTGGATCCTAAACACATATTCTACACTTTTCTATACTCACATTGATAGTTTCCAATTTTCCAGTTCATTTTATTCAGGACATAAATGTCATTTTGCTAGTTTGTTTTCTTTTCTTGAAGTGAAAGAGGTCTTTTTTAGTCTACTGTTTTACCTTCTTACCTGTCATGAGATCCTCTGAATCTACTCACTTAAACACTCCTGTGCTGGAGGAATTGTACACAATCATTATTTGGCATAACACTCCCACCAATCCCTGCATGGAGCCATTATGCAATCCTGTGGAATTTAATTAGGGAGTGATAACAACTAGTGAGAGGGCTTCTCTTGAGTTGTTTCTCGGAAAATTTTGCTTTCATCTTAGCAAGAATTGACAAAAATCACAAAAGCTTATTTTTATGTTATTTTCTTATTATTTTTGTGTCATATTATTCTTATAAATGTTACTTCATAAAAGTGTGCACAAAAATAGTGTTCTTTTTATGAAGTCAGGGCAAGGTTGGATGGTATTTAGTTATATTCAAGTTTTCAGGTAACAAGTAAGGCGATGTTTTTAAAACCACAGCTTCTCCACAGAGGTATGACTTATTTCAGAGTCATTCTTTTGACAAGAAAACTCATCACTCATACTAGATCTTGCCGCCATAATAGCTGTCATTACCCTGGAAACAATTTCTATGAATTGCATTTACTTGTCATGACGGCCACCTACTTCATCAGACTAAGTTTCCAAATAACTCTTAAAGTGTTTTTTCCATTCTTGCCCCAGAAGAAAAGAGATGAGAAAGAAATCACTTCAGGAAAAAAAAAAAGCTATTGAAAAGTAAAACCAGAAGGTCATTCTCACTGGCTCTAGTGCTGCATGGTGATGTGTGGGAACTAAGGGCGAAAGGTTAATGCAGTGGAGATCTCTGAAGCTTTTTGATCCAAAATAGGTGTTTTCTGCAGCAAGGTAAATGAGAATTTCTACAAGAAAAGAAAACAAAATGAAAAGATCTATGAAAGAAATCGTATGGAAAGTTACAGAGGCGCAAGGTTACCGAGCAGAAAAAAAAAAAAAAAGCTTTAGCAAACTGTAAAGGTAATTCCAGTGAGTGTGCTGCAGAGGTTGATAAAGAAGCCTCACTTTCAGGCCAGAGAAAGTGTGGAGAACACCAAGAACTATTAGCCCGAGGTGCTTCCTTGCAGACCTTTAACGTGCTCAGGACAGAATCCAGATCAATTATCAGTTGCTTTAGCATAATTGAACATGTGATGAGTGAGTACCTCTAAAACTGGGTAAAAGGCATAATTAGTTTCCTTTATTTTAAGGTTAAGTAATAGATGATTATACTTATGTGTCAGAAAATTCATGCCACACTCTAAGCTTGATTAAGTTTAATTTTTACCATCCCATCCCTATCTTGCATTCCTTCATTCTCTCATTCTCTCTCTGTCTCCCCCACCCTCTCTCCTTCATGCTCAGTAAATTTTTAATGCTGCCCTTTTCTCTCTTTAATAGCCCCATTAGCTTTGTTTACCGTTTCTGATATAAGGGTACTTAGCACCTTTCAGGAGAAGTTTGAAATTAACATTTCAATTACAGGCTATCATTAATGAGACCTGCCACTCTTGGGAGCCTATAGCTTTCGAGGCCTCCTGCTGGTCAGTCACAAAGCTTCTGGAACTTTAGTATGACCAGGGAAGGTAAGGAGGTGACATCATCCATATCAACCACCTTAGCTCCCAAGCAAGGTCCTTAGGTTTATTACTGCCACCAGGGGATTTTGTTTTCACTTTCAAAACAATTATCAATGCAAAAGGGGCCTAAGGAGCCTTCTTGTCATCAAAATTCCATCAATGTAAAAAAGAATGTCCTTTGCCTCATGTGTTCCTTGACGGAAATGACAGAACCAATGTTGCAGGTTATACTTGGAACATTTAAGAAATTCTACATAGAAAGTTGTAGAGAAACATTTAAATAAAAAAAGAAAGAATTAGTATCTGCCAATTTATTTACAGCTTATTTTAAAAGTCCCAAGTTACATAGTCAAAGGAAACCACTTACAAATTACATACACGTTACACATGAAGTGCAACACTCAGTTTTACTGTGAGCCATTGGGAGGCACAGCTTATGGTGGGATGAGAGCTGGCTCAGCTTTGAACACAGAACGGCTTATTCATTGAATGACTCAGTTAATGAATGTACATGCCTGTGCCTATAGCTGGGAGTAATGCTAACGTCTCCCTCAAGAGCTCGCCATTTGGAATAAATGATGTAATACACAGAATGGGGCATTGTCAGGTGCATGCTCAGTGACTGGTGTCCTTTACAACGATTGATCACAGGGTACATGAAGGGATTTTCCTACAGGCACACAATGGAAGCAACCTCTCAAGGCAAAAATGTTCTGGCCTGAGAGTTCTTTGTCCTCACACCATTGAAAATAGATCTAAGTGGCCCCAGGACAGGTGACAGAAAGGCCTCAGTCTCTGACTTCTCAGGGTCTTCTCTATGGGTCTTTTGGTCCAGGAGGAGATTATGAATGTCTTTAGGCACAGGAGGCAAAGTTCATGCCATCTCCCAGGCATTTGTTTCCTGTGACTGCAACAAGTTTCCAGGAAATAAGAGCCTTGAAAGCGTGGAAATGTATTCATGATTGCGAAGGCAAGATGCCCAAGATCAAAGGGATGGCAAGGGCCATGCTTTCTCTGAAGGGCTTTGGGGACTGAGGAGCTAGTAAATGCCCTTCTGATAGCTTTGGGTGTTGTTACAATGTTGTTCTGTGGCTTATACATCTGTCACTGGAAGCTCTGTCTCCATTTCCTCCAGACATTCTCCGTATGTGCTTGTGTCTCTTGAGGAGACTGGTCACGCTAGAAAAAAGGGCATCCTACTTAGTGTGAATCAATTAAACCTTTAGAGTTCTCATGTTAAGAATTAAATTTGTTTTTAGAACAATTAAACAATTTTCCCTTTTCTGCTTATGATCAATATTTTTTTATTTCAATTAAAAATGTTATATTTTCATATTAAGATTCTGAATATTTTTGAAAAGTCACTTTAGCCAAAGAGATGTCAGTTTCAGGAAAGATGAGAATCTTACTGTATTTAGAATGGTTTATAGAATATGAGGTTTCCTCACTTTATATCTTTGGAGCTTCTTGGACACAAAATAATATATTAATTTTTAAATAAAATATTCTTCCCTGATTTTAGTTTTTTCATATGCAGTTTCCTTACAGAAGTATGTGTCAAGATTTTGTGACTAAAAATGATTTCACTGCATCCAGCTGTTCAGTTTCCAATAGCAGAATAATTCCATATTTATTAGCTCCTAAGGCAATCATGCATCTGACATCAAACTAAGAAGTGACACCCCACTTTTTAAAAATTAATATCTTTATTATGACTAATCATATACATTGTATGAGCAAATCTTGTGATGGCGCCCACATTTCCCTCCTTTCTGTCCCCTGCCCACTGGGGGGGGGGTCCCTCCTCGGGAGACACTCCACTCCTTAACCTTCAACTTGGGATCTATGGCATATTTTCATGGTCCTGGACATTCTGGAATGTACGGATATGAACTAATTACCATCACCAAATATAGGCTTTGAGGGATTTGCTAGGATTGGCATAACTCGTAGTAAACTGGCCTGGTTTTCAGGCTCTTTTAGCAAGACTTGGCATGCAAAGAACCTGCACTGGAGCATCAGTGCCCAGAACCTTGCTGCCATCATGGATTATCACCAGAAAGATCAACAACATGTGTGTCCAACTGCACATACATTTAACTTTGTTAAAAGGTACAAGCATATAGGACAAAGTGATAATAGTAGAGAAAAGGAAGACTAGTCTGCACTGCCTCTTCTAAAATGAAAATTCTTTCACTTTCTTTCTTATGTGGTCTTTATCTCCATGTCTGTGATAAGCAGTCAGTATTCTATGAAGGCTTCTAAGACTCCATCCTACCCTGGGGACATGCCCTTTATAACCTCCTGCCTTAGTGTACTGAACAAGGGTGACTAGGATGGGCATGCCATATGCCAAAGAGTACTGGGCTTGCAAAATAATGAAGGCTCCCAAACAGTTACATTTTAGGTCACCAAAAGGGAGATCAACAAGGGGCTGAATGGCGTCTTCCCTGGTGAGAGAGATGTTCTCCTGCTGCTCTTGAAGAAGCAAACAGTCAGGTCACTGAAAGCCACATTTGGAATGGGCTCCTTTGTCCTCTGAGGGGCTCAGTCCTATGACTCCCAGGAACTCTAATTCTGACAAAAATCTGAACGAGCTTGGAAGAGGGTTTCCACCTTTTTCTTCTATCATTTGGTTAATACTTTGTCACATTGTGGCAAAAATCTCTACAGAGGATCCAGGTCAACTGTGCCTGGATCCTTGAACCATACGACTTGCAAAAGAATGAAATGTGTGTTCTTTTAAACCAACAAATTCGTGACAAGTTTTACATAGCATCAGAAAACTCGTTTGAGAGTTCATCACACATTAACTTTAAAAATACCATTCTAACAGTTAAACATTGGCAACTGAAATCAATAGTTATATATATATATATATTATAGTCATAACATACATAATAATGCCCATGTCTGCCTTCAAAGAGTGCAAAATCATCTGGAGGAATAAGATAGATATCTAGAACATAAGAATGAAGTTTATAAGCACTATAATGCGATAAATAATCTATGGGTGGATTGGCTCTGATCAAGGAAGGAGGAAAAAATGCAAGTATGAATATATATATATATATATATATATATAATATTTCAGGAATGTTTTATGTTCAAAGTAAATATGCCATGTCAATGAGAGATGATATCTCACATTCTAGGTATTGGAGATGAGACAACTTTTCTGTGTCAGGTTGCAAAGTTACTTCTGTTCCAAAAGTATGAGGGATGGGCAATGACACCAGGGCGAGCATTTGGAAGCAGTCAGAAAAGTTAGCTTTAAGTATGAACATTTTGGTTATCTTTCCACCCAACGCTACCTAATTGCCCTTTGTCTGCTGAAAGTGTGGGCTATCATTCTGCCTGCACTCGTGGAAGAGAACACTTCATGCTAACTGCCTTTACTTTCTTCCCTCCGCATTTCACTTCTCAACACCTCACCCCACACTCCGCCAGCCAACTTCCCCAGCTCTCTAAAAAAAAAACAAGGTTTCCTGAGGTCACTAAAAAGCTCTCAATTCACTGCACTTATCTCAGGCACAATTTTTCACAATCTATTTCCAGCATCTGCCATGCCAACATACTTATATCTTTAATTGCTTTTTATCATGGTTATAAAAGAAAAAAAATAAGTTGGATAGCATGCTATTCTTAAAAAGCCCACAAAAGCTTACGGTTCACAGAATAAATCATGACCTGCTCAGCAAAGCAGTAAATGCTCTTAAGAAGGAGGGGGGTGGCTGAATCATTCTCTTCCACCCTCACCAGACTCACTTCCCACTGCAATATTCTCTAAGGGTTCAGTAGACAGGACTGTCTGCCATTGTCTGGTGATGCCAAACCTTCTCTGCTTCCAGGCACAACTCTTACCTTCTTTCCTCATTTCTATCCTTTCTCATTCCTTTCTATCTACTTTATTTTCATCTTTCTTGAACACTTTTTTCATTTGCTGTGTAGTAGAGTTTATTTTGTTTACCGTCTCTGAGACTCTCTTATAGAATTGGGATCATACATGTATACAAGTAATAACTGGTGAAATTATAACTGACTATGTAGATGAGAGCCTTTACTTGACATTGGAAATCAATCCTGATGATGATGCCCAAGTTTACTCCTTCTCCCACGTGAATAAATACACCACGAAGGTATGTCACATGCTTTATTGTCCGTCTGTCCCTGACTTCCAAGTTCTTCCAAAACACCTTCCTTTCACTCAAACTGTTTCTCAGAAACTCTCTTTAGCTCCAGGGTTGCTCCACTGTTCTTTCCCCACAACTTTCACAGCTCATTTATCTCCTTGTCAGCCTCTCTACATATCTCTGAGTTTGTAATTCTAGAATTTATTATTGTCATTCTTAATCTTTGGCTCCTTATATGGTCTATATCTCTGAGTTTGTAATTCTAGAATTTATTATTGTCATTCTTAATCTTTGGCTCCTTATATGGTCTTTCAAATGACGAGAATCCACTTAACAGAAACTAAATTCCTGGTGGTCAGCTTGTGCCCAGCTTCCCAATCTCAACGTCTAATGGTACGTTCGCTCTTGCATTTATTTTTTCCAGCCTCTGTGAAAGTGGGTTCCTCAGCTTCTCCGGAATTAGTTTCTGTTTTCTCTTTCCTTCACCATCTCTGCCTGTCAGCAGCACATTCACAGAGTCTAGCACATTTGGACTTTCTTTTTCCCAGCATTTCAGGCTTTCATCGCGTCCCCTAGAGTCCCTTCACTTGCTTCCTTTCTGCCTGGCCCTCTCTTCGGGTTCTGCCCACACACCACTGTCAGGCTGATGGGCCCCAATAAAATGATAATTATGCTGCTTCTGCATTTATCTTGAATGGCTCCTGGCTCCTCTCCTCCTTAGCTTGGGGTGGTCATCCCTAAGCTAATTCCCAAATACTCTTCAATAACTCTTGCTTGTGTTGCCTATGTTTCAGTGGGCATCACATTCACATATTGTTATTGTGGCCATGAAGATCTTACTTCTCTTACATTGTTAGATGACTTATTCTTTTTCTATCCCCCTACAAGATGTTTATCTAGCATGTGTGTGTGTGCACGCAGACACACACACACACTGCTTTATATGATAAGAGCATAAAGAATATCCTATAAAGTATGAAAGAACAGTTAAAACTTTGAAGTTATCTTCCCAAGTAAGGATGGTATGAACCAGAGTATTAATTAAACCAGTGTATTAATGAATAATACTGATAATAAGAGGAGAATATGGAGATCAGCAAATGTTCAAAGTGAGCCTTATTCTTTATACCATAGTGAGTTGTGGATATGCAGAGATGGGATAATGACCCTTCAGATGTGTGTGCACCATGAAGTCAGGCAAACAGAGAGGAAATGGAAGGATGTATCTGTGGGACAGTGATGAGTTCAGTTTGACCAATTATTGGATGCCTACAATGGAGAACAAAAGTCCTGGTAGGTGAGTTGAGGCTCAGTTATGTTGTTAAGAGGTTAGTCAAATAATAGAGTTGGAAATATGGCTAGGTAACAAATATTTAGTTCCCTAACAAGGAACTTCTGTGTTCTGAACAAGGCATCAAGAAGAATAATCTGCTATGGTCTTGAGCTCCAGAAAAGTGGAACACATATGCATATGCTTTTCTGGAGTTAAAGAAAGTGTGTTTATTTATTTATTTTTGTATACTGAATTCCAGTTGTAAATGGGATATAGAGATGAATAAAACTGAATATTATTTCATTGTTTTATATTGCATTTTCTTACTAGCAATATTGAACAGCTCTTTATGAACTTATAACCCTTTCATATTTTCTTTTAAAACTTCATTTGCAAGCAGAGAGATACAGAAAGAGAGAGGGGAGATGGGGAGGGAGAGAATGTGTACCAAGGACTCCCACCACTGCAAACAAACAGTAGACACATGTGCCACTTTGTGCATCTGGCTTTATGTGGGTTCTGGGGAATTGAACCTGGGTCCTTAGTATTTGCAGGCAAATGTCTTAACTGTTGAGCCATCTATCAAGCCCACTTTCATATTTTCTTTTCTTAAATGTCTGTTCAGACAGTTTGCTCGACTCTCTACTGACCAGTAATAGCTATTTTGGATATTCTGCCCCAGTCTATCAGTTTTCTTTTCATTGTCTTTGTTCTCCAATTGAAAAAAACCAGGCACAAAGGCTGCATATTGCCTTACTGCCTTTTAAATATTTACCAGAAAATCATAGTTAACTGACAGTGACAGAAAGATCAGCTATTGCCTCAAGCTAGAGATGGTATGGTAGGGGAGACTAGGGGTGGACTAGTTGCAATTTTATAGAGTGAAAACCTCATTGTGTGCACACATGAAATGCACAAGATTATACATTTACAATGGGTGCCACTTACCATTTGCAAACTATTCTTAAATAGATTTATTTAAGGAAACTGGGAAGTTCAATAGAGAAACCAAGGCTGTATATTACATTTCAGGTGTGAAATTACATATAGAATTGGAAGTTCTGAAGCTATGAAGAAAGTATAGAATTGGGGAAACAGGAGTCACATCCATAGAGACCACCTGCTTCCTGCAATTGGAGAAGGCAGAGAATAAAAGAAGGTGTGTCCAGAAAGGAAAGAATTAAGAGAATAGAGAATAAGAAGCTAAGAGAGCCCCAATGAAAGTAAGGTAGATGTATGGGTCCACTGTCCCTGGCTTGTTGAATGCTCATGTCAAGACATCCAGAAAAAAGGCAAGGTGCAGCTGTCCCCATAGGAATGTCCCCACAGCAGAACAGACTCCAGTAACTGCCCTTACACTTGCCAAAGTGGAAGCTCTGGTGAAGTCATACAGTGCTCAGCTCTTAGAAAGACTATTAAACTCATGTGCTTATGGAGGTACCATCAGAAGCACTGGTGCCATCACTGAAGTCTACTTAACACATACTCCACTGATGAGGACCTGGAAGGCAGCCAGTTACATCACATTAGAGCTGCATTAGCAGGAAGAAAGTTGGATGGATGACAGCAGCCGTGGAAAGGTGAGATGACATGGACCAGTTCCAATCAGCGTGGGCGGGAGGTGGCAGGCTTTACATGATGACATTACCATCAACAGCAGAAGCAGAGACTGAAATCTGTGAGGCTGCAAAACCTGTAGGATCCCCTGTGAACAACTACTCATAAAGCAAACCTCCACCAAGTGCCCACTGCAGGAAAACATCTTCTGAATTCTTCTGGCGGAAGCATGGGTAGGTCTGTTAGCTTGCTGTTGGCATAGGAAATGAACTTAGTGCGTTTTCTGGGCATTCCAATGTTGCACATTAGTTTTCAAACTAAACGATGAAATTGGTAATGCATCCCAGAACTCTGTTTGAATAGCAATACAGGTTGAGAGGACTATGTACCCAGAGGGCCAATTTGGTGGCTGCTTGCATCACAATTCAGCATCAGACTGCCCTGTCACCAGGCTCAGGAGAATCAACAAACAAGGTCCGTTTTTAGGGAGCATAAGCAAGGAAGATAGAAAACAGAGCTAAAGATGACAGTGCTAAAGAAAGGTCAAGAAAAGAGAGAAAAAAGTAAAAGAACAGAGAACGAAACTAAGAATGAGCTAGAAACATGTGGAGAGGTCAAGGGCAAAGCTAAGGGCCCTGAAGGCTCCCCACCTCAGGTTAATGGTGAATGTGACCTTTTCGATTGAGCCTCTCTCTGCCTCTTCCATCAGCTCCTTGGAAGGATTTTTCTTGATGACTCATTATAATCCTTAGGCTTCTTGGTGCTGAAACAGAATAGTATTTCTGCCTACCGGGAGCCCCATGTGATCTGGGGCTGAGCATACTTGAAAAACCAGCAGCCCTGATTTCAAGTGGGTGACACAGTGTCAAGAGACAAATACATATTCGGACAAGCAAGGTGTAAGGCAAAGACAACAAGCATCTGCAAAGTATTTACTCTTTCTTCAGGAAGAATTTCTAGTTCCTAGTAGATAGAGAGGTTGTAGCAAGCAAACAGGAATAGCTTGACATAGAAATAGAGAATTCAGGCAGGTAAGGGAAGAAAACCAGAGATGAGCAGTGGCAAGTTGGAATTTCAGGAGGAGAAGACAGACTGTATGAGGATCTGGAAGCATGAACCATGATGGATGATCAGTTGAGAAACCCAAAGGGTTCTGTCAGACGGAAGCACATGCGAAGGTCAGAAGTTGGGCATGAGCTTGGAGCATATACAGGAGCTGCATCCGGATACTCCTATTGGACCAGGCTAGAGGTGGAGCAAAGTTGTTTTTATTTAGAAGTCCTTCTGGATCAAAGTTGCTAAGAACAATGCTACAGAGGCCCAGGACACACTGTCGCAGTTCCTTAGCAGAGCATATGCAGCCTGGATTGTAGTTATGTGCTTAAGCATTCTGAGTATGGCTAGTGTTATATTCCAGACATGACTTTCAGCACTGTGTGACTATTAATACTTCACTGCTTATACTGTGCCAGCAAACTATTATTATTTTATTATTATTTTATATTCAAGGTAAGTGGCTTGCCCAAGGTAACACACTAGTAATGACAGAGTGAGGGTTTTGAGTCCTGACATGTAACTCCATAGCTCAAACTATAAGCCATATTACTTCACAGTGTCGTCTCGGAACAAAGCATGTTCCACTGTCCTGGGCTGGTTATTCATATTGGGCTAGAGTCTCTGAGTGATTAACAGCATTAGAGACAAGTTTTGGTGACTAAAATGTACCAAACACTCTGGGGAGTGAAAATTACATGGATATGACAGAAATGTTTCTAATCCACTATCACAGTTCCTTTATTGAAAGATCTAATCCATAATCTTATGAAATTTGATTATGATGAATTTTTCTTTCATAGCATTGAACAACATGACTGTCAATTACAGTAGTCAACAGATTGTGATAATCTTTAAATTTTTGTATTATGTATGCACTGCTTTCAGATAATAGTATATCCATCAGCCAAATGTATTTCTATTATTTGTAATCTGTTATTACAGTCCTTCCTCCATTCTTTCTCTGTTTGACAGAGAGAGAGAGAGAGAGAGAGAGAGAGAGAGAGAGAGAGAGAGAGAGAGAGAGAAAGAGAGAGAAAGAGAGAAAGAACAGTTTGGAAGTGACAGAGTTCAAATGCTTTTGAGATTTCTCTAGGGAAGCAGTTTCAGTGAAAGTATTGCTTGGTGAGGAAATATTTAAATGGACCAGTGTTTTCTTAATCTTTACTTCAAAGTTATCTAACCACTCAAAAGACAGATTGAGTGGGGGAGACATGTGGACTCAGAAGATACCAAGCTTAAGTCCTTTTAGTGTAGTATTCTATTAAGTGAAAATCAAAACAAAGACAAAAAAAGCCAATTGCTGAAAGCAGAGTCATGCATCACATAATTTCCCTATGGTTTCTGTAACTAAATTCTTTATTGGATTGAACAGAATCTGGAACAAGCCTGACAGGTGAGCCGTGCAAGAGAAGATGTATAATCATGAAAGTGAGTGGAATCAGCAGCTTCCCCATCTCTCTGTAGCTGTCTTTGCCATTGGTTTTTCTAGCCAGGCTTTGCCTAGAGAGGATGAATCGTGACTTTTGCAATGTAAATACTACATAGAAAGGAATAGACTTGTAGAGCTGTATAAAAATTCATTTCTACATTTCTAAAGTATTTTAGCAAGTTAATTCCTGAGCTGTTTTAAATATAGGTACAAGGTATTATTCACATCCCCTAGTTGCCTCAGATATGCTTATTTAATATCCTTGAGATGCTAAAAAAATGTAGCTAAATAAGCCTTAGAAACTTAGTGGAGATCTTAATTCACTTGGTGGCTTTATGTGCTTAGAGTAGCTCCATATCATCTACACTTTTGAATTTTTATAAAATCCTTTAACACTGATTCATTTTAAAGGAGTGATTTCTTGGGGGAATTTTCTGGATAATAGCCTTCCAGAGGGAAATCACAATTGTACATAAAAAGAACCTTCCTGAAGTGCAGCATCTGCAGCATGACTTTTGATAGTCTCCCATCTCGACTTCAGGATGTTGATAGAATAATATTGCATATCTCTTTAAAATCAGTTTTATACATGATGTTCCATTTTATAACAAATATTTTAAAATATTTTCTCTAGCTCAGAATATAAACAAATAAAACAAAATACCTACATATATAATTATAAAATGTCAATAACATGCTGAGCATACAAAATGAAATAATAAAACAGTAATTTAACATAGAATAATTTGTAATTGTAACTAAAATGGTTAAATCCTTAGGTCCAACTATTCTGGAAACAAACAAAATAATTACTTATAATTTCTAGAAAGGACATTTAGGGAAGACAGTCAGAAGAGATTTTTAAGAAGAAAATCAAAGATTAGTTCTTAGGTAGATATGATAAAAGAGTATTTGGTATATATGAAATACATGCAAAACACATTTTGTTTACATGTATAAAGTTCTAGGTCATAGAGTTATAAATAGTTCCTTTGATATGCATGTCCTTATTGGCACTTTGCAATTTGTGTGGGATGCAGGACAATTCGTTATCAGGAGAGATTGTGCCAAGCATAGCAGGATGAGTAGGCTCCTGGGCCTACGTCTTGTAAATGCCAGCATTCTAAAAATGGCCCAACAAATATTTAGTTTATGCTGTAGGGGGCAATGCCAATTCTATTAAGAACAACTGCTTTAAGTGAGCCAGAGTTTCTACTATAAGATTAACCTCTTACATGGTATCTGTTAAAGTGCACACATACACACACACACACACACACACACACACCCATATAATTCCTACATTTTGAATCAGAATCACACTAATACAAGAGGCTATTTGATGACACAATATGCTAAACTAAAATGAAATATATATTTGTTGAAAGGGAAGCATGAATGTCTGCTTTGTGTTGTGAAGAACTGCAATTCTACGTTCTAAATGTCTCTGTCCTCAATAGACTCTCTGAGAATGGTACTCAACAGAATTATACTTTTTTTTTCTCATTTCTATGTAGTACAGGTTAACAAAGAATATTTTCACTTAACATTTTAGTTAATGCTTTTGTGAAGTGTAAGAAGAATTGAGTGAATAGATGATAGCTGGATCTTGCTCACATATAGAGTTCAATTACACAATGTGCTACATTAAATCTTACTGAATAGATACTAACTTGACAATGTATCCAAGTAAGGAAAGGCAATCAAAGAAATGCTGAACCAGGGCTGGGGAGATGGCTCAGTTGATAAAGTGCTTTCTACACAAGTAGCAGGACCCGAGTCAGACCCCCAGTGACCATGTAAAAGCTGCATTCGGTTGCATATGCCTATAATCCCAGCTCTTGGGAAGTGGAGACTGGAGGATCCTTCGTGTTTGCTAGCTAGCCAATTTTTTAGCTGAATAAGCGAGCTCTAGGCTCAGTATGAGTCCTGATCTCAAAAAATAAGCTGAGAAAGACACACAATGTCAGCATCTAGTCCCCACATGTACACACACATACATGTATGTTCATCTGTATACGCATATGCACCCAAACACATGTGAATATGCATACATACCACACACACATGAGCATGCAATAATGTAGAATCAAAGTAACCATGTTATTTTCAATATGGTATCCATAGACTCAGGTGTTTTATTAAAATTGAGCTTATAACTTGGGTCTCCAACTGCTGGGCTGAAGGAGGTGTCGCTGGGGGCATAACATGGAGTCCAGACCTAAGGTGTGTTTGGGGGCGGATCTGAATTCCAGCCCAAATATATGGAGAGAGCAGTTTGATCTCTGGCAGTTTGTGCTTGCGGTGGTGCTGGCTGTTTGCTGGTTTCTCTCTGCTTTAATCTATGAAAAGGAGCCAGCTTCTTCTGCCATTGAAGGTATTCCCATGGACTCTATAAACCTGAAATATGGGTACCTTTAAAATTGGATTGAATAAAAGGGGCAAAGGGCGAAATGTGGTAGTTTGAATATGATAATTTGAATGTATGACGCCATAGATTTAGGTGTTTTATTAAAATTGAGCTTGTAATTTGGGTTTTCAGCTGCCCAGCTAGAGAAGGTGTCACTGGGGACAGGTCCTGGAGTCCAGCCCAAATGTGTGGAGAGAGCAGTTTGAGCTCTGACAGTTTATGCTTGCTGTGGTGCTGGCTGTTTGGTGGTTTCTCTCTGCTTGGATCTATGAAAGGGAGCCAGATTCTTCTGCCATTGATGGTGTTCCCCTGGATTCTAAGCCTGAAATAAATCCCTTCCTTCCACTAACTGTTGCTGGTTGGATGTTTGTCCCAACAAGATGGAGCTGATGGCAATAGTAACCCCTCACCTTTCAAGCCACATAATGCAATAAGAAACCGAATTATATTAAAATTTCATTCCAGATGTTCACTCAATTATAAAACGAATCACAAGATGCTATCAATGTCAGCCACTATAATTGGAAGGCAGCTCTGCTCCCCACTCAAACACCAACACTGCACTGGCAGCCACTGTCTTTGAACTTTCACACATACACCATAGTTTCCAGGCTTCCTTTGTAGTAAGCAACATTAAAGGTGACCGATAGCCTTTGCGATATTCTTATGAGGATGCCTTTGGTCATATCTCTGTATCTACCATCAACCACTTATAATTCATTTGAATAACTCATTGGCCTTATTAAGCTTTAGTTCTCTTAGTTGTTTGATAGTAATAAAAATTGTTCTTATTTAGTGGTTTCCATAGGCTTAATGGAGGCCTACTTCACAGAATCCTCAACACATATAGTCATGCCAAAGGCTTGATAAATATTGGTGAATATAGCAAATATTGTGACTCACCTGCTGTAAATCATCAAGTGTTTCCTAGGATTCTCCTTATTCATATCTTGCAACTGACTTCTTGATATAACATGATTGTTCATAACATTGACACATGACAATGACATTATTTTTTTAGCCAGAAGAGGAAAAACAAAAACTTGTTGGATTACACTTTTCTTTGTTGATGAATATTTGCTTTTACTATACTTATGTTCATAGCGGTTGTTTAGCTTCAGCAGCAGTTGCTATATGAGTTAAAATTAATAATAATTTAATAACTCTGGTAGAAATTTCTAAGGGCACTTTTTTCAAATCATGTTCCACATGGGTATATGTCTTTGGAGCTGTAGACATAAAATCTTGGAAGGATGAATAAGGAAGGCATCTTGAACTTACAACAGGAGTTCTGACTTTCTTTATGCCCTTATTTTACATTTCAGTGTTTGCGTACTATATCATTTGAAAGGTCGGAACTTGTTTTCTAGCTTCCAGTTTTTCTCAACATAAAATAAGGAACATACTTCTTGGTATAATGTTCATTTTTTACAACATGCTATGTATGCATTTTGCTTCTAGAACAAAATGGGTTAGCATCCAGTAAAACAGTCTCATCTACTTTTATTAGACTCATTGGAGAAAATGCTTTGTCTTTGATCATAAACAGATTCCATTTGATTACAGCCTTTGGTGTCAGAAATTTTGGAGGCATAAGGTAGATAAAGATGTGCAAGTACCTGTAGCTGGTTCTGACCCAGTGTGAGAGGTGTTTTAGGATAATCATTCCCAGAACTTGAATGGAGGAAGAGAATTGTTAGTAAAATAGCTGAGAGAGGCCAGGGTCATAGCAACAGTTCATATTGAATGAGAATGCCCATGAGAACATGCAGAATAAGAATGGACAAGAGCTGGATATGATATCCTGGGAAACATGGATTTGTTCCACTGAGTCAAGGAATGACAAAGAAGAATGAGGACAGGTGAAGGACGAGAATAAGGAGGGGAGGAAGGAAGGTGCGAATGCTTTGTGATATGGTGAATAATTAGTGACAATGATGCAGACATATTTGACCAAATTAAGGTGGATAAGAATGTCCATAGTGTGTTTCAGCAACTACCCATTGAGTTTAGTGAAAACAACTTTAACAGTAATGGAAGATGGAACTCAGAGCAGAAACTGTTGGGTTGCTGGTGGGAGTAGACAGAAGGCAGAGTTCAGGTTATGTTTTTTTAATACCTCTGGTGAAAAAGAGAAGGAAGAAGATAGGCTGGTAGCTTGCAGGACAAGGACAGATCAAGGGAAGAACATTTTGGTGCATGGAAGAAGGAAGCTAGTTTCCCTTGGAACCTACCATGAATGTAATTTTGCTGAACCTGTTCTGATATGCGAACCCTAGCATTCATTTAAACTAAAGGGAATGAGAAAGTACAATTATAGCAGAAAGGTAAAAGAAAGATTAGAGGAAATGATAGGATCAGGAAATACCTATTCCTTCCCCTTCCTTAGAAAAGGCTCCCTGCAGTGGATTTAAATAATGCAATGCGCATATATTTGGGCATAAATTTCTAGAATTTTTTGCAGTTTGGAGGCTGACCTGAATACAGGGTTTTTCTAAAATAGAAATAGAAACTTGTTAAATGACAATATGGGTTTAATAATAACTAACATTTAAAAAGTGCTTTCTCTGTGCCAGACACTCTGCTACACTTTACACACCCTTATGCTTTTATTCACCAATGCAATGATGGAAAAATTATTTAATTTTCTATTTTTATACAAGAAGAAACAGATGCAGAGAAAGAGGTATTAACACAGCCAAGGTCACACAGATACTATGCTGTGGAGCTAGTATTTGAATTCATGCAACTATGTCCTGTATCACACTATCTATCCCAGAAGGTTTCTGCATGAATACTACAACTATCCTTAACCCACTTACTTTTATTCTGGGTTAAAAGTCAGGATTTGGTTATTTGGATTTTTGCTGCACTTAAGGAAATGTACGCTCTACTTCAAGAGATTCATGAATATCAAAACCTTAATCATAGCTATTTGGATGACATGAGTTCATGCTTTGCAGCCCACCACAGCTCTCGTCATATTAAAATCAAAGTTGCAAAATAAAGCAACACTCTGAAAACCCTTGTCTGGTTCATTTAGATAACAGTGTGCAGAATGAACCAAAAGATAAAAATGTTCAGCATTTGCCATTTCCTTTTTCCTTTTTATTTATTTTAAGCTCCGTGGTGTTATGGATGATATCATCAGGCAATTTGGGCTGAATCTGCTCCATACTGGACTGTGCAGATTACCTAACTAATGACATGCACACCCCAGGCCATTGTGACACCTCTCTTCTTACAAGTGGGAATTTCAAGTGACAGACTAAAGCTGTTTGCCACCAATCTTGCAAAAAACACATCTGTCAGATAGCCAAGATTTAGTTCAGAAACCCAAATCGATTAATATTCTAATTTGTTACCTGTCATTAGTGTCTCACTATATTATGCCAAGTCAAAAGCGATAACCTTTGTATGACATATGCTCCTGAAAGAATATGATTTTAGGGATATATTTTATTTTCTTCAGTGTTGCTTCCTGTCTAAAAAAAAATCCCATTAGAAATTTCAATTACATGGGCAGTGAAAATGTGATAGATTAAAATGAAAGTGTAACGTGCACAGCATGGCTGTATTTATGTTATAATCTATTTACGATGTTATTTTAATATTTTAGGTTTTTTATTTGTTCCTTCCATATTATAAATACCCTAGCGACACAGTATTTTATATAGGTGCCACCAGATTCTCTATTTTCTAGTTTTTTGGTTGCAAGTTGAAAGCAAACCCTTTAGTGGAGGAAGTTAGTAACAGGGTCTGATATCCAAGACCTACCTAATAAAGAAGCAAAGGACCCGGGCTAGGGCTTTGGAAGGAATAAGTTACAGTTAGCCAAGGGAAATAACAGAGAGTTCCATAAGCACTTTTGAAACCAAGTATCCTTCCTTTCCTTCTTGGTTTTCAAGACACAATCAGATCAAGACACCTGCTGCTGTGTTTCTGTTTGACTGTTGGCTGTTATGAGGAGCAGAGAGCAGAGGATATGGCACTATCGCTGAATGACTCCTGTCTTGCTTAAAGGAAGGTAGGGAAACATGCAGGAAGGCACTTCAGATCTTTAGGGGTTAGATCAGAAAGGAAAAGGAAGCACTCCAGAACTTTCCCATTATTTCCAGAACCTCACTATATAACTCTGAAAACTGGGAAAAGTTTGGTCTGTCCAAGTTAAATAGGAAAGTATTCAACATGACTTTGAATAATTGTCTTCCTACTGATGAGCAGAGTCGAGAAAAGCAATAGGTGGCTTTTTGTGAAAAAAGAAGCGGGGCTTGACATGAGAAAGACTGCGATGTTTTGCCTTTTCAATATGAATGTCATCAGTAAGCACCAAAATGATGCTTAGTTGGTATTTGATATTTAAAATTTATTATTTAAAAATATGTCCTAACTTGTCAGTATTTACAGGCCATGGGGCTAATAGGAGTGTTTAGGATATGTCAAATTGACATTCATTCATCAAACACATGTTAAGAGTCTTCTGTGTTCCTGTGCTCACCAAAGATACTATTATGTCTAAAGCATGTCTTATTTATGTCCTTCACAGGATTTACATTATTTTATGGAGGGGGACAGAGCAATTAAAACTATGTGATAAAGTGCATAATTTTTCAGGTGTGTTGAGCAAAATGGTGAGACAAGGAACATAGATGGGGACAGGAAATCCTGGGGTAAAGAGGTTTGATGTTATAGCATGGGAGGAAGACACTGAAGAAGCTCTGAAGGCAGAGAATGAGGGATGCTGGGAAATAGGGTGAGTTTTGATGTCAACCTTTGGTCTCCACATGCATGTGCATACACATGAATGAATCCACTACAATGGCCCCCATGTATCTCACAAATAAACATCAATGCACAAAAGTAACAACACACACAATACAATATATATATAATATATTTCATATATATTTCAAATATATATTTTATATATATATATAATAGAAAGCACATAATACGTATGGGTACATGTATACTATGGAAGCTCAAATCTTGGATCCCAGCATGTGAAAAAGTGTCTAGTATAGAGAAAGCATTTAAACTTGATTAAACAAAGACAAGCCGGAAGTTTAGGATTTCAAACAAATGCCCATGGCAGTGGGGATAAAGAAAGGTGATCGACAAGGACCCTCTAGTGGTCATTCATCTCTAAAACCATCAACTAAAGAACGATGTACACATGACAATACCTTCACAAGAGCTAAAGAAATCAGGTGAGAGACTGACATATCTGAAGAAACACAGTAGTCAGACGAGTTAGACTGGAGAGGGTACATCACCCTCCTGCCAGCTCCAGCTTCGACAATGTATAGAGAGATGCTCTCTGCGTGGATGAAAGAGAAGAAAGTAAGAAAAGGACTTGGTTCAGATTCTGCTCTAAAAAGACCCTTGTGGCCCTGGATGCCAAGCCAGTACTTAGGGACTGAGACTTTAGACTTACTATAGTACTAGGAGGGACCACACAGCACCATATTTCAGGCTGTGTAGCAGACTCAATTTCTAGCGTGCATGACTTCCCAGAAAGTATTGCTGGATAGCTCTCAGCAGCAAACAGCTTCAAGAACCCCAGGACTAGACTGTCAGAGTGAGCCCCAAGCTCCTGGCAAGACTGTACCGAGCACAGCTGCTCGGCCTGGGTACCCTGGGTTTTGGGATTTGATTCAGCAGTATGTCTGCTAAAATATTGGGCCCCAGGCTTCTGACAACACACCATCCCAGCCAAAACTGTCCTGGGCTTCTGTGACATACAAGTATCACACTTCCCACAGAGCTTTCGTGACAAAACCAGTCAGGCATACATTGATAAAAATCACAGGGGTCAAGAACAGCCAGGGGAACACAAGTTCACTGCTGAAATCTCTCAAACACCTAAACATGAACTCATGCCAGTTCTTCTCAAACTCTTCAGAAACTGAGTAGAAGGAAATATTTCTAAACTCATTTTACCTCAATAGTATTATCTCGATACCAAAGCCCAATTGAGACACTGTAAAAATAATGCTACATGTCAATAATTCTGATGAGCACAGATGCAAAAACCTGAAAACCGTGGCAGCAAATGCAGAGATATCCAATGTCATGGATGAGAAGAATTAATGTTAAGCTGTCCATATATTCAAAGGGCTCTATAGATTCATTATAAGCATCAACTGCATTATTCACAGAACTTAAATAAACAATTCTAAAATTGTATGGATTCACAAAAGACTCCAAAGAGCCCAAAACAATCATGAGTAAAACATACAAATCTGGAAATATTACACTCTCTATCTATAGTAAACTGATACCTTAATCAATGGAAAAGAATAGAAAACAAAAGTAAATCCATACATCTATGCCTAGGTAAAATAGGGGCACACATTGGGGACCATAATAGTTTAAGTGCAGTCTCATCAATAAATGGTGTCGAGTAAGCAGGTATTCATATGTAAAAGAACAAAACTGGAACCTTACATCATAATATATATATATAATATATATATATATATAAATCAATTCAAAGTTGGTAAAAACTTAAATGTAAGTAGCAAAATTATGAAACCCTTAGATGAGAATAAGGAGACAAAGCTCCATGATATTAACTATAAATAATTTTTTAGTCATGATCTCCCAACATAAGCAAGCATAACAGACAATATCTAAATGCAGTTAGATTAAAACAAAAAGGATTTTTTCCATAGAAAAAATAATAACAGAGCATAGAGGCTACTCATAGAATGTGAAAATGTTTATATGCTATACAGCTGATAAGAGGTTTCTAAAATGTATTAGGAACAGTGATGAATCACAAGAAAGCTGTGAGTTAAAAACAGGGCAAAGGTTCTGAACAGGCACTTCTCAAAGGAAGGTAGAGGAGTAACAGGTGTATGAAAAAATGCTCAACATCACCAGTGATCAAAGGAAATATAGATTAACCAATGAGAGATCACATGCTATAAACTAAATAAAAAACCTAACAAGTGTTGGGAAGAATGTGGAGGAAACAGAACACTTACACATTGGTGGGGATATAAACGAGTACAGCCACTTTGGAAAATGGTATGATGGTTCTTCACATTAAAAACTGACTATTGTAGGACCCAGCAAACCTACCCTTCATACAGATGAAATGAAATAAAGATGTCAAAGTTATGGTTTTACTTTAGTTCTTAACACACACACATATAGTGGTGCACAATGAACATAATCATATCTCTCAATAGAAAAAGACAAAATTAGGAAAAGTTTAAATTCCTCTGATTGGATTTAGTGTCATGTACACAAATAAATGTAAGTATAGGTTTTCTACTTCCTGTTGATAATCAGTAAAAATTTTAAAGTCAGGCAAAAATCTTCCAATATTCACGATTGAGAGAAATAAAACTTAGCATCTTTGGAAAGCAGATATTTATACTTTAGAAATAATCTTTACAATGGAATAATTCATGAATGCAAGTCTAAAATATATAGCTCCTTCTATAAGCATTATTATGTTTGAGAGAAACAGAAAGATAAACCTAGTCACATTAAACATGATACACAGATTTTATTTCTAAATCATATTGCAACTTATAAAACATAGCTAAAGAAGAATATTCCATTTACAAAATTATTGCATCATATTATAGGAGCACTGCTAAAAAATACTACCACAAAGAAATAAAATGTTGAGTTCTCTTTGGCCAACGAAGCTAGGGCTTTTCCACCCTTCCTTTGTACTCAAGTGCCAGCAAAAGGTACTCACATGGAATCTTATGCAGCTCATTCATAAACTTCTCCTTCAGCTTAGAAAAGGCATCTTCCTTCCCTTCCCCAGGAGTGGCTGGCTCTGTGGCATTGTGTGGCAGGACAGTGGCAACTGTGGTGACTGGTGGGGCAGCCAGGGCCTCGTGATGACTCTCGCTCACCATTTTAGGTTCAGGAGAAACTAGGAGGGGAGAGAAGGAAAGACACTCAGTCAATTCAAACTGGATTTCCTGACTCCATATCACAGGTGTACCAGAGATGAAAAGACAGCACAGGATGCACCTGCTCACTGGATAAACAGTTGGTCATTAGCATATTACTTTCTGTTAGGTCATGAAATATTGATGGGACCACAGTGAGTGGAGAAGCTTGTTGCTGGAAGGTGAAGACCAGATGCAGTTATTGAATAGCGTTGTCTCCCAACAGTACTAGAGAAACTGACAAATCTATTAACCCATGGACACAGGCTCAATGTTGCTGGGTAAGTTTAACTTCTATTAATATCTTCCTAAAATGTGTAGGAAGTGTTTGAAAATATGTATATTCTATAATACACATCTATTTTTCTAAAAGAAAAAAATGAAGGTATTATACTGGAAATGTTGGTGGATTGTGTACATTCAAAATGCTAATGAATTTTAAAGTAATTATAAACAAGAGAATAACCTTGATAGTCTAAGATACCATAAGAATTGTACAGTACAGAGTAATTAGATCTCATTTATTGATGGTAAATTTTCCTCTGAGTCATTCTTTTTGACATTTACAGTTGATAATACTCTGATCAATAATTCACTTTGCAGTGCTAGGTGATATTTTTTAGGTCACTGTAAACATGGCATAATTGTCTACATATATCAAGACACTAATAATAAAATAGGGCTTGCCTGTTTAATTATTTAAATTTGTCTAGCTTCATTATCTTATTGAATTATTCCATTAATTTATTCATTTAAAGTATTTAATTACGTACAAATTAGTACAAACAATTCATTTTCAAGTAGTAAATGAAAACATCTTGGCTTTGAATTTCAAAGACAGCACTTTTCATTCTATTCACTAGCTAACTGAATTTGACATCGTTTTAATATATTTATTTGAAAGGAGAGAGAGAGAGAAAGAGAGAGAGAGAGAAAGAGAGAGAGAGAGAAAGAGAGAGAGAGAAAGAGAGAGAGAGAGAGAGAGAGAGAGAGAGAGAGAGAGAGAGAGAGAGAGAGAGAGGAGAGAGACAGTAGGTGTTCCAGGGCCTCCAGCCTCTGCAAACCCCAGATGCATGCACCACTTTGTGCATCTGGCGCTATGTGGGTCCTAGTGCTTTGTAAATGCAGATAAGCATTATCAAGGAGGAGAGGTAAACTCATCTTCATATATAATTTCTATAATTTCCTTGTCCCTTCATATTTCAGGCTGTGCTGAGGACAAGGTGAACATGGTGTGGGGAGAAATGGATAGATATATGCAAG